>JAJEJO010047979.1:0-39158 GCA_020662805.1 Glaucomys volans
TTCACAAACCCTTCAGATCAGGAGAGGAAGCATTGAAAATATACCAGAGTACTGGAGTTTTAGTTATTCTTAGGTCCATACTCCCTGTCTCCACAAAGGTGGATTGATATCCTGCTCATGATTAAGCCATTTACAGAATTATTCTTTTGTGAATCTCTGTAATCAGATGATCTTTTTTTTCTCCTTTGAGAGATTCTTAGACCTTCAAGAGGTGTCTCCAAAGAGAGTAGATTAGGCAGTGACCCCACAGCCAGCCCTTACCAAGCCAGGCTGTGTCAACAGCTCCTCATTAGTGGGCCATCCAAGTCACAGGTTAGATAAAAACCTAACAGGGACCATTAGGACATTCCACTCATTTTCTGGTCGCTTCTGGCAGCCCAGTGCCATTGAGTTAAAATATATAATCTTGTGACATTAGTGAGGAAACCTTAAAAATCATGTTTCTTGTTACTAGAGAATTTCATTTTCCTCCCATCTCTCTTTTCAATTCCCCTTTATTCTCACTTCAATTCTGGCATTCTTCTTAGTTTTTAGAGTTACCCCAGAGTACTCAAGGTTATGTTAAAAGTTGAAAAAGTAGTGTAAATAATTTTAATGTCTTCTATCATGGATGGCCCAAAATATATATCATGCCATTTCTGAAATTTTAAAACTAATCAATCCGGATGTGGTGGCACATACCTGTACTCTCAGCAACTTGAGAGACCGAGGCAGGAGATCACAAGTTCAAACCAGCCTCAGTCACTTAGAGAGATTCTGTCTCAAATTTTAAAAATTCAAAAGGGCGGGAGATGTGGCTCAGTGGTTTAGTGTCCCTGGGTTCAATCTCAGGTACCATAATTTAAAAAATAAAAAATAATTGAGGGCAACATTTACTTTTTTAAGTTATACATGAAAGACTACCTTGAATTTTTTTTTTTTGCCATTGAGATTGTATTTAACTAACATAAATTGTAAGCCAAGTGAAATTCGACATATTATCTCTGATATTCTTCCTTAAAGTGAAGAGTGATATGTTTGTTACTAATCTTAAAAACATTAACAAAGTACTGATGTCAACTGGGGTTGTAGCTCAGTGGTAGAGCACTTGCCTAGCATGTGTGAGGCACTGGGTTCCATTCTTAGCACCACATCAAAATAAACAAATAAAATAAAGGCATGCTGTCCATTAACAACTACAAAAAAATAATATTAAAAAGAAGAAAGAAAGGAAAGAGAGAGTTCTCACTAACAGATACATTTAAATATACATTCAAAAAGTAAGTTCTTCCTCTCCTCCACCTCCAATACATTCACATTTAAAACTCTAGCCTGCCATCAGCATTGTTCTCCTGGGCTTGTCAGTGTTAAACTGGGATTATGACCTTTTTTTTTTTTCTGGAACCGGGGCTTGAACTCAGGGACACTCGGCCACTGAGTCACATCCCCAGCCCTATTTTGTATTTTATTTAGAGACAGGGTCTCACTGAGTTGCTTAGGGCCTTGCCCTTGCTGAGGCTGGCTTTGAACTCATGATCCTCCTGCCTCAGTCTCCTGAGTCGCTGAGGTTACAGGCGTGCGCCACGACGCCCAGTCACCTTAATGACTTTTTAAAGGTGAATTATAGGATGAATTCAGACGTGTACCAGAGTATGTATTTTGTGAAATGTGCTGGATTGAGGAGATTTGTTTGTAAATTATCCATTGTTTTTCAGCACAGCTAATGGATGTGATAAAATTTTCATTCTCCTACCTTGGGGCTTTGATGATCAACACGGGAAAAGCAGATATTATAGAATTTTTTCTGAGTTTTAAATGTGCGATAAAAAACAACCACGTTTAAATTTCAAATGTGTGTGTGTGTGTGTGTGTGTGTGTGTAACGTACAATAGTAACAAAAATGCCACAGTTGGAAACTGACTGAGCAGCATGGCACCCTGCTGTATAACCATTAAGATGACAGGTACATGTGTCAAGTCTGTTCGTGGAAAGTGTATATAAAATGATTTTATTTTGGGGGGGGAGGGGTGCTGGGGATTGAACCCAGGGCCTTGTGTTTGCAAGGCAAGCACTCTACCAACAGAGCTATATCCCCAGCCCTAAAATGATTTTAGGTGAAACAGATCAATATCAATAGTGAAAGCACACAGAACAATTGAGTAAAATGAAAATCAAAAACCACAGCTGATTTTAAGCAATACTAAACAGTTAGTTCTCTTTCTCTGTACTTGCTCAAATTCATAATGAAATAGAATTTCCTATTTTGAAAACAATGCTATTTTCCCAATCCTTCCTGAGCCAAGACATTAAACGGTATTGTGACTTTATTTGCTTGCAGAATAATTCTCAGAACATCACAATCTCTTTAAACTTAAAACAAAAACAAAAATTTAAAAAAAAAAAAAAAAAAAAACCTTTTCAACAGAGATAAATCAGTAACTAGTTCCCACTTTGCACACAGCTCCAAGGGCATGGCCCCCTCACCGCTACAGGAAGAAGGAAGTTCCAAGACTTTAAATACTGGGGCCGGCTTCTCTAGGCCAGCCTAGTGGTCTGGCTTCCCAGTCAACATGAAGGCTTTCCTGATTCTGGGGCTTCTCCTCCTTTCTGTCCTAGTCCAGGGCAAGGTCTATGAAAGGTGTGAGTTGGCCAGAACTCTGAAAAGACTTGGACTGGATCGTTACCTCGGAATCAGCCTGGCAAACTGTAAGTTTTGTCTTCCTCATTGTTTTTACAATGATCAAAAACATCATTTTGGTCCTTTAGAATCAGAGACACCAGATGAAGGGATGTGGGCAAGGGAGGGGAAGATTCTATACCACTCTGAGTCAAACAAGAACTGATGTTCTCCCAGTGATTCTGGAGCCTGAGGCAGCCTGGGGACATTAGTGAGACTCTCTCTCTAAAACCCAGGCTGAGGATATGCCTCAGTGTAGAGTGCCCCTGGGTTCAAGCCCACAAAAGCAAACAAAACCAATTCCTTGCTATGCCAGGGGATGTTTCACAGCAAAATCCTTTAAAATCATGTTGAACTCTCCAAAAGGCAGTGGGAACACATTGCCCAATCCTGTCACTATTGATATAAGGATCTCTGAAATTCAGCATGAAAGGCTTTATTATTCATTCTAGGTTGATTCATTTTCCTTTTCTTCCACACCATTCAAAATGTGCCATGAGTAAAAGTTTCTTAGAGCATATTCCATGTTCTCCAACCTCTGTACTTGTCAGATTGACCTCAAACTTTCCCCTTCAATAGGCATTTGTACATGAATGAGCCAGTAAATACATGAATGGATGGATGAACAGAATCACGCAATAGCCTCTCCTATTCCATAATTCTTGGTTTCAAGACTCAAACTTTATATCCAAGTTCCCGTTTAGGTACTACAATGCTGCACCCTCTTCAATTCCCCTCAATGCTTGACAAGGATTCCACTGAGTAAAAAAGATGTTCGCAAGGTCTCATGTTCCTGGGAATTGGGGCCGCTGTTTCCTGTTGTCTTGTTTAATTTGCCTATGCTTGGGAATAATATTATATTGGATTTCTGGGAATTCTAAGGTCTTAGGGGATTTAGAACACAAGAATCAAACAGCTAATCATACTGGATATAACCAAGAAAGGCCCTTGTTTTGTGTGATAAAAGTATAACTTGGAAAGAATGTTATGCTCATTTCCAGCAACTTACGCTATGCATCTAGGATGGTGACTACTCCCAGATGACCTAGGGCAGAAAAACATGTTGCTCCCACCTTAACTCCAGACAAACAAGTCACAAACAAAGTTGTTAAGGCTAGAGAAATTCCCAACAATTCAGACACCATTTGGTAATGATTATTTGGTTAATCAAAAACTATGGTATTCTCCTAGGAAACCAGCTTCTGGTCCCTTAGATTTAGGACCCCCCCCCTTTATCTCCCACTGGTAGAGTACACCTGGGTTGACTTCAAGTATATTATAATGGAAAATGTATATGGAAAACTCATCTCCCCTTTTTAGAATATTTAATATATGTGAGACCGGGTGTTTGCTTAGTTGTTCTGAACAGCTTTCTTGGGCAAGACAGGTTAATGCTTAACTGGGCAAAAGTAGGAGGTGCAATCTAGCAAGAGCTACTATTTACCCCTAGGGAAATAGTTCCTGGTCCTAACTGGCCTAAAGCAGCTCAGTTCATCAATGATCCAGAAAAAAGCTCAGAAAGAAATTCCCTGTTATTCCTGTAAACCTAGTTATTAACCACATAGTGTAAGCTTATATGTTGTTCATAGAAATGGCTTCTACACATGATGTTTCCAGTAATATAGAAAGTAGAACTAGTTAAAGATTATATAGAAGAATACTTAAAAGTATTATGAAGAGCTGATAATATTTAATCTGCTAATACTTTTGCCTATTGTCTTGTAGTTTGTGTCAGTTTCCTTTTGTGTGGCCTCAAGAAATTGTACTCAAGCCAGAAGTTAACATATAAAAATGGTGTGTGGAAAAAATAAAGTTACAACTTAGCCTCAGATCACTGAGTCTGTGTTGCTTTGTTCTCCACCTCGCCGACACCATCCCACTCACCAGAGACCACCACGACCCTTGTGCTAGGGGTGGACCCTGGCACTACAAGAAAACCACTCTCAGGAAAATCCTTAATTTTTTCTAATAAAGCATTTTCCCATCAGCCTACGTATCTGCTATGAATTTGTACAACCCACTCGACAGCTCAGTTTTCTCTTTTAGGCTCATGTTGTCTGAGAGATGAGAACAAAGGAAGGCAACAGCAATGGAAAACAGCTACTTTAATACTTTTAAAATTACCTTATCTTGCTTCGCAGTATTACAAATTGATTTGTCCTACAAAAGGACTCTCCTGGGGGCCCTCTATAACAGAGGTGTTGAGCTAGGCAGGCATGGAGGCTCATACCTGTAGTCCCACCTACTTGGGAGGCTGAGGTGGCAGGATCACTTGAGCCCAGGAGACCACCCTGGGAACCCAGTGAGAACCTGCCTCAAAACAACAAAACCACCCTAAAGTGTTAAGATACTTTATCAATTAAACACATCTTTGTACTTACAAAGTAAATCACTAGTAAAGTAGAATTAGCTGCATAGAATTGATTTTGATATACGGTAAAAATCATTTTGTGTTGCTGCTTATTACAAAAACAATTTTCTTTCAGGGGTGTGTTTGGCCAAATGGGAGAGTAGCTACAACACCCGAGCTACTAACTACAACCCTGGAGACCGAAGTACTGACTACGGGATATTTCAGATCAATAGCCACTACTGGTGTAATGATGGCAAAACCCCAGGAGCAACTAATGGCTGTGGTATATCCTGCAATGGTAAGACAAGATGCCAACACTTGAGTGATGGCTCAAGAACCATCTGGTTACACTTACAAGAAAAGCCTTGAAGGGTTTATCAGGGAGTTAGAAAAAGTTCATCTCAACTCCTAGAAAGTGATTGTCATCCTCAAAATTCCCTTACTGAAAAATTAGAGCTGGGGATTTAGCTCAGTGGTAGAGTGTCTGCTCATTTATCCTTAAGGGCCTTTTCCCAGATGAAGCTTTTCCCAGGACATCACCATTCCATGTACTTAGAATGTCTTAGGGATCATTTGATTGTATGGTCCTTTTTGATTGTTTTAGGTTTTATTACAAAATGTTCTAAATATGTAGAAAGTTGAATTTTTGTATAATGAATTCCCAGAAGACTGTGCACTCTCAAGAATTATTAACCTCTTTGCACACATTCTTTTTCTATGTACCGGTACTTTTTGCTGAGAGATCTTAAAGAGAATTAGAAGCATTGATACTTTATTTCTAAATTCTCTAGCTTGAATCCCCAAAATACACAATTCCTAAAGAATCATTATCACTCCTAAAACATTACCTTATGTATTTATGTACTTGGGATGAAACATTGTGTTTTAATGAGAAAAAGAACACACAAGGTATATTACATGCATAAGGTATTAACTGAACTCATCTTAAAATACAATTAGCATGTTCAATTTTTAGTGTACAAAATAGTGCATGCATACTGGAAGTTTGATATTTTGCAATTTTAAATGTTAAAATTCCCAAGAGAAGGGACTGGGCTTGTGGCTCAGTGGGAGACCACTTGCCTAGCATGTGTGAGGCACTCAGTTTGATTTTCAGCACCACATATAAATAAGAGAATAAAAATGAAGGTATATCAACATCAAAAAAATTTTTTTATTCCCAAGAAAAGATCAATTATAGAATATTAGGCTTAACCTAGCTGATTTACTTAAAAATTACTTTGTATTATATAACAATGCATACTCATTTGAATGATATTTAGAAAATATAAGCAAGATGAAATAGCATTCATTGTCTTTCTACCCAGAGATTTATATCCATGGATAACTTTTGGCACATACTGTTTCAGAATGTATACCAACATGTATACAATTGTAAAGTTATATCATGACGTACATAGCCAGATATTAACATGTAAGCAATATGCTTTTACAAAAATTAAATTTTATAACATCTACTGCACTACAATTTGCAACTTATCCCATAAAATTATTTCCATATCAACACATACATACCTATATTAATATTATTTGAGAGGGTGAATAGAAGTCCACTATTAGGTTGTTTTCACTTTTATAAATTGCTGCAAACAGCTTTATGCATACATGTATGGGGTTTTTTATTATTTTTTTTATTTACTTATTGATTCATTGAACACAAATGGAGTACAGCTATTGTTTCTCTGGTTGTACACAAAGATGAGTCACACCATCTGTGCATTCATACATGTACCCAGGGCAATGATGTCTGTCACACATTCTGTTATTATTCTTACCCCCCCACCCCGACCCCACCCCTCCCTTCCCTCTATGCTATCTATCCTTCCGTTTTAATACATTGTTCTCTCTCCTTATTTCTCGCTCTCTTTTGTTAAAATTCATTTCATTTTTGTGCATTTTACCACGGAGCCTTATCCCCAGACCTCTTACTATTTCCTTGGGATAAATCATTAATGGTAGAATTACTGAGTAAAAAAATTACTGGACATGTTTTTCATGATGTGCAAAAAGGGCCTTCTGTCATACTAATTAATAATTTCAGGACTTGCAACAACTTCAGTAAATGAATAACAATGCATTTTTTCATGTCAAAAAGAAAAAGAATTAAGAGGACATTTTCCCCAACTATCAGATATATGGATTCTTAAAAAAGAACTTCTTCGTATAGTTTCCTCTGCCTAACATAATAAAACTGGCTGAGTGGAAACTTCAAATGAGTTTACTAGAACATCATTTTCATTCCTAACCTCCTCTCTTTCAGCTTTGTTACAAGATGACATCTCACAAGCTGTTACTTGTGCAAAGAGGATCGTTAGTAGACAAGGCCTTGGAGCATGGTATGCTTTACAGTTTGAAAGGGGGAATTGTTTTACCCAACTGTTGATATATGCAGTGAGAGAAAAATTTCAGAATCCAAAGTAGCATTCTGAAATCAAAAGTTTCAGTTTGGAGCTATGTGACTCAATGTATTAACCTCCATCTGGAAAACAATCTACTTGAACTGATTCACAATCTTGCCTTTCTACTTCTCCATTGATTTTAGGAATTTCTAGAGTTTGAAATATTCTCCACACTCTACTAGTTCCTTGTCATATTTTTGGGGGGGTAGGAGAAAGGTTGTATAAGGGAAATAACCAGGGGCCCTTAACCACTGATCCACATCCCCAGTCCTTTTTTATATTTTGTTTGGAGCCAGGGCCTCACTAAATTGCTAAGGCTGGCTCTGAACTTGCAGTCCTCCTGCCTCAGCCTCCTGAGCTGCTGAGGTTACCGGCATGCACCCCATGAGGGGTTTCTTGTCTAATTTGAAACTATTTTTGCAATAAGTAAACGTGCCATGCACATAGCTCAACATTTATGTTCAGCATTCTGTGCCCTATGAAGGCCTCTGAGGAGGAACAAATCACCTTGTATACTCAGCTCCATTTCATCAGTAGTACTACCTGGGTCTGGTTGTAGTCGGTATGTTATTTATCGATAAGATATTTTGTTCCCGCAAAGATGTTTAAGTATGTGCAATACAATGCAGACATGCTTTAACCATTACTCTTGTGTTTCCCTTTTCTCTGCAGGGTGGCATGGAGAAATCGCTGTCAAAACCACGACCTCACTCAGTATGTTCGGGGCTGTGGAGTGTAACTGCAAGATTTTCCTTCTTCAGCTCATTTTGTCTTTACCACGATAAGGGAGTTGTATTTATATGAAAGGTCAGACTCCAATTGTTTCCCCTTTAAACAAATAGCATTTTTGCAGAAGCAGGTGCATGATATAGCCTTTCTCATTAGAGCCATGATGTTGCCTAGTGTGTGTATTATTTGATAGTGACCCTCATTTTTAGCTTACTAATCAAGTTAAAGCTGGTGAAAATTTTCTGCAACCTTGATGATCAAATACATCACGAATATGGTTTTTCATTAATGAAATAATTTAGATTTAACCTTAAATGATACCAGTATTTCCTAATATTACATAAAAAAGTAACAAAAGACGTTCTTAAAACCAATTGATTGTAGGCAAAATCCAAGATGTCTAGCAATCCAATACCTTGCATCCATCTAGTCATATCCAAAAGTAGGAAAAATAACCACTCTTGAGCAGCATAAAATTTTTTAAAGGACAGAGTGCCAAATGGCTAAAGGTGGATACTGAGTGAATGATGAGTTTATTTGCACAAAGTGTGTGGCCCTTTACGTATTTCCTTAGAAAGGTTGCATTTATCCAGCTTTAGAGACTCACAATTAATATATCGATCTGTTGTAAAGAGCACTTAGGTGCATCCTGCTGATTCTGGAAACATTATGAAGCATTAAATGGGCTGTTGTTGTTCCCCAATTTTATTGCTTGCATTACTAATTACCCACAGGAGTGAAATTATGCATACTGTAAAAATGTCAATGTATGTTGTCATTAAACAGTTTCATTGCTTACTTCTGTGTCTGTGTTTAGACCTACCTAGTGTCTCAAGAAAAAAAGTTATGCATATCTGGAAAAAAAAAAGATTTGATGTCTTCTGTATTCTCGCCTACTCCTAAATAGCTGGATTTCTGGAGAAAAATCCACACATATGCTAATAACTCTCTCTTTAAATTCATAACTATGAATCTCAAATGGGCCGCGAGGCCACAGGGCCATCCAAGTCATGTCTTTGGATTCCTTCTGTATTGCTGTGTCCCCCCTCTCCATAAATGACTATGATTATTTTACTTCTCCTATTCTCTGTTGAGAGTCCCAACACACACATCTGATGCACTCTGTTCCCTTTCCTTTACCATCCTCTGCTCTCAGCAGAGAATCCAACCATATATACCATACGGGGGGGCCAGGAGCCATTCAGAGAAGTAGTACAATGTTCTTTCCCCAGTCACAAAACAGCAGTCACACCTTCCCCTTGCTGACCCTCCCATCCTCCCCACTGTTTCTGGGATGAAGGGCCTTTGCTCCTGGCAAAGGCAGCATCTCCAATGCAGCCTCCATCCCATCCCTCTGCCTACTCCAAGCTAGGCTGAGTTCCTCCCTCTCTGCTCTGTCACCTCCATCACTGTACTAAGGGCCCCAGCATCCTCCCATCTTACAAACAACATTTCACTAACTCTACACAACCCTCCACCTGCAACCTCATCCTCTGCTCCCTCTATGACAAGACTTCTAGGGAAAGGGCATCCTCACTCCCACACTCTTCCGCTCTTTCCAACCTGGCTTCTGTCTCACTCACTCAGCTACATCTGCTGCCCAAGGACTTCTCCTACGACTCCTGAGTGCAATTCCAGGGATCATCTATCTGCTCCCTGCTCTTACTACTTGATCTCTCCTCAGTATTTACCAGAGTGAACCACTTCATATCACTAGAAGCTTTTACTCTCTTACCTTCTCCTTGCTCACATCCACCTCACAGACTGCTTCTTCTCAGTCCATCTTGCCCACCCTTTCTCTGCTATTTCATTTCTAAATGTGTGAATGTCCCAGGACTCAAGTCTATAGCCGTCTGATACACTAAAAATTTCACTTATTCATTTACGGTAGTCCCCCCTTGTCCAGGATTTCATTCTCTATTGTTTCAATTATCCGCAGTTGCCTGTGATCTGAAACTATTGCGTGGAAAGTTCTAGAAGTAAACAATTGATAAGATTTGATTGCGTGCCATATGGAGTAGTATGATGAAATCTCCCACAGTCCTTCTCTGTCCTGCCTGGAACATGAATCATCCCTTTGTCCAGTGCACCCATACTGTATTGCCTCCTGATCATTAGTCATTTATTATCCATCTTGGTTATCAAATTGGCTGTGGAAGTATTCAAGTGCTTATTTTCAAGTACCCCTTTTAGTTTTGAGGTTTGAGTTTTAGAGTCCTATTGCTTTACAAATGACCTCTTGTATTCTAACATGGAAATGGGAGGCAAGGCATTGTGAGAAGAAAGCTCACATGAATCTTACTTATGACAGCAAAACACTGATTTATACCAATATAAAACTTTAAATAGTAACTATTAGATATGGAGAATGAAAAATCCCCAATATAATGTGGCCTGGGAAAAGGGAGTGAAAAAGAAGACCATGCACTGACAGCCTTCATCTCCCAAAACAAAGATTTTCCAGATGCCAACTGCAGACAGGAAGGATATGTTTTATCACCCCTAACGTGACAGCCTAAAGTGACAGTCCTAGAAGGCATTAATCCCCTTCAAAAATAGATCCTCTCTAGATGCTATCCGCAGATCTTCAACACAGAAGGTTAAATTCCTAAGCCCTCAAACTGACACTTTCAGTTTCAGTGATTGATAGAACAGACCCCAAAATCCTGAGTGCCCAAGAAAAACTGATATGCTCACTAGACCACCCCTCACAATAACTTACATAAACCCACTCCCTTTCTTTCTTCAGTGGCTCATTTTCCACAGGAAAGTGGGTCCACCAATGCCATTTCATCCCTGGTCATCTCCTGTTCCTGTGTGAAATTTCATTCCTGAATAAACAGTTGAGATGATTTGTGAGGTTTGCATCCTTCCCGGTCTTTTTGTGCTAACAATAACAAACAGAGTAGGAAATAGATGAACAACTGGCATCGTGCTATAAACCATTTAAGATGACAGATATGCGTGTCATGTCCGTTTTGTGGAAATGTGTATATAAATTAATTTTAAGTAAAAAAAATCAATACAAAATAGTTTAAAGCACACAAAACTATTTAGTAAAAATGAATGTTACTCAAAAACCACAGTTGATTTTAAGCTGTCAAAAATAACTTTTTTTTCCTTTATAGTTGCCCCAATTTATAATAAAATAGGAGAAATTCCCTGTTTTAGAAACAGTGCTACTTCATAATTTTTCCTGAGCCACATCTTTAAACAATATCATTTCATCATTTTCCTGTGTATTATTTCTTAGAATATCACATTATTTCTCTTCTAACATTAAAAAAAAATTTAATGTCACTGAATCAGTAAGTAGTTCTGGTTTTGCACACAACTTCAAAGGTGTTCCTACCACTCCATTAGAGGAAGAAGGAAATAAAATGTTAAATACTGGGGCCCACTTATCCTTATTCAGCCTGTTGGTCTGGCTTCCCAGTCACCATGAAAAAAATAATACACATATTATAAAATACTCATGTATAATATGTGTATAGGTCAATGGATAGATTTCAGTACTATTTGATATTTCATTCAGACATCCCCTGCAGGTCTTTGAACATATTTCCCATGAATAAGGGAGGACTACTCTATTTATCTCTTCTCACCAAAATATAACTTCCAAAAGGATAGATTTTTTTGGACCACTTTTTAAAAATATTGAAATGCGCTTGGAATGTAGCTCCATGATAGAACACTTGCCTAGTGTGTGTGAGGCCTTCGACTCAGTCTCAGAACTGCAAAATAATAATAATAATAATTAATAATAACTGAAATACTCATAATCTTTTCAAAAATTCACAAGTAGGATAAAAAGGCATTTGAGAGTCAGTTGCCAATATTATACCCAATGACCCTGAATACTTCAGTGTGTAATTTCTACAAAGACTTTCTCCCACATAACCTCAAAATAATCAGCCCCATTAGGAAATTAACACTAATACATTACCACTCTAATAATCAGATCCCATTTCATTTCACCAATAAAGGACCTTTATAGTAATGATACTGCCAGTGATGAGAATCAATCAGGGCTGAGTTCTGTTTCCTAAGATGTGAAGACTGAACACCTGAGAAACACCAAGGCAAACACAGAAAGGAAGTTTTTTTGTTTGTTTGTTTGGGGGTTTTTTGGTACTGGGGATTGAACCTAGGGGCACTCCACCACTGAGTCACATCCCCAGCCCTATTTTGTATTTTATTTAGAGATGGGGTCTCATTGAGTTGCTCAGGGCCTCGCTAAGTTGCTGAGGATGGCTTTAAACTCGCAATCCTCCTGCCTTAGGCTCCCAAGTGCTGGGATTACAGGCGTGCGGCAGCAAGTTTTATTTAAAGGACAGAACAGAGATAGACTCCTCCACAGAGAAGGGGCCCCAGAGCTGGAAATCCAACCAAGTGGGGGTGTCCTGTCCCTTTTATACATTTTAGAATTCCTTTGTTCTCATGCCCTCCTTCCCCTTATCTTGCCTCTCTCCTCTCCTCTCCCCATCCTGCATAGTGACCAGTGGCCAGGGGATGAGCCAAAAGGTGAGAAGGAAGTCCTCCAGGGGGTCTCCCCCCACACAACTCTCTGTCCAAAAGGGCTGCCCTTTGGAACAGTTTCCTGTAAGCAGGTAACCTTGGTAACAGGTAAAGGAGGAGGGGGAAAGGCTCTGGAGGTATTAGCATTTCAGTCTCCCAGAGGCAGCCTCTATCCTTCCAGACCCAAATGAGCTCCCATCTTCCCAATCTGATCCAATTATTTACTATCCATATTGACTATCTTTTGTCCTCAGCTTCAATAACAGTGACAGAAGCAAAGGCCCTTTACTGTCTCAAAAAAGTACTTAAAAACAATAAGATCTCCTTGAGAATCATGTGTTGCATTTGGTTGTCATGATTTTTTAGTCTCTCAATCTATATAATTTTTTCAGTTGTCATTTTTTTCTTGATTTTTATTTCTGAAAGCAAATGAAAAAGTAAAAGAAATGGAGACAGACCTTGAGGGATCAGTGATGCTTTACTAAGCAATGGAGGGGCATATGTTCAAGGGGAAAATGCAACAGTCTACACGGGTCTGAGTGTTATAGGGTTTAGCAGAGTCAGGTCATGGGAGGAGTTGGTGAGTTACTTTTAGTGGGTTCATTTCAGGTGGGACAGGAGGGCAGGTAAAGAAGTTCCCTGGGGCCTTTTGTACTGGGGACAGTCAGTTCACCTAGGTGCAGCCAGGTGTGAGTTATTTTTGTGTTCTCCCCATTTTCCCATCCTTCCTTCCCTCCAGCTGAGGAAGCTTCTAAATGACAAAAGCTCCAATTTATCAGACATCTCCCTACACACATGGCAGGAAGACAGGTAAGGGAGCAGTTATAGATAGAGAAGTACCCTGGGGCCTATTCTCCATGTCCTTCAATGTCCTTGACACTTTTGAACAAGACAGAGAAGTTATATTGTAGTATGTCCCTAAGGGTTTTTCTGATATTATCTGGATTAGATTAGGAATGCTACAGAAATGATGCTCTTTTTATTGCTTCCACTTAGGTAGTTTGGATTTGTCCTGTTACTAATGATGCTCACTTGGAACACTTGCTTTCCACTCAGGCTCTGACATCCCTCACTGAGCTGTTTCCTCCCCAACACCCAGATGTTCTCTTTACCATGTAACACTTCTAACAAACTATACTACATCACCGTTATAACAGGAAGGAGGGCAGAAATTTTTTACTCTTGTTCATTTCAAGTCCCCAAAACCTAGAACAGTGACTGGAACATAGTATATGCTCAAAAAATACCTAATGGAATGAATCTCTTGCTGACTATTTCTCTATGTTGAACATTCTAAGATTTTCCTTACTCTTCAAACCCACATGATTCCAATATAACAGATGGGATTCCTAGTCATACCTCATATTTGTAATGTAGTGCAGAGTTCAGCCATGGGGAGGCAGCAGAGGACCTCTACACAGGAGCAGCCTCAGGCTTTGATTCTTTGACCTTATTGATGTGAATGATCTCATAAAGAATATGAGCTTTGGCCGGGCCCAATGGCACACACCTGTAATCCTAGCAGCTCAGGAGGCTGAGGCAGGAGGATTGCAAGTTCAAAGTCAGCCTCAGCAAAAGTGAGGCACTAAGCAACTCAGTGAGACCCTGTATCTAAATAAAATACAAAATAGGGCTGGGGATGTGGCTCAGTGGTCGAGTGCCCCTGAGTTCAATCTCTAGAACCCCTTCATCTCCACAGAAAAGAGCTTTGGCCTGGGGTCATGGCTGAGTGGTATAGCACTTGCCTAGCACATGTGAGGCACTGAATTCCATCCTCCATGCCACATAAAAAAAATGAAATAAAGGTAAAAAAAAGAATATGAGCTTCATCATATCAGGATACCTTAAGATATGTGGAAAACAACAACAACAAAAAATAATTGGTCAAAGTAGGAAGTGACAGCTGAGAAAGAAGACACATTCAAGAAGTGCCAGGATAGCCCAATACCCCAGGCTGACTGAGGAAACAACCAGAGATTAGCAAAAACTGAGTGATGAGGAAAAACAATGGTTGTGGGAGATTTTATCTTAGTGTTTTTGATAAATACCTCTTAACTATTCCAATTATTTATCATATAATTAAGCTCAAGTCAATTTTCTACTCATTAAAATATTAATATTTGGGGCTACAGAGTGCTTGCCTAGCATGTGTGAGGTACTGAGTTCAATCCTCAGCACCACATTGAAAAATAAATAAAGATATAAAAAAGTTTGGGGTGGGGGATATAGCTCAGTTGGTAGAGTGCTTGCTTTGCAAGCACAAGGCCCTAGGTTCAATCCCCAGCACCGCAAAATAAAAAAAATAGTTTGCTGAGCAAATTATTAAAAAATAGATCAATGTTTGATCATTTTCAAAAGAAACTCAATTCCTATGTTGCTAAGTTATATTTCATATCACAACTGGACTCTTTATATGACACTAATTATAACTAAGCCTTCAGCATATTTCTTGCACTTCTATTTAGTAGAATCATTTTTAATATATTCTCTTAAAAGTTGCTAAATGGAATTATTAAAAATTGTAATCAATAGTTTATACTGTTAATTTAATACCCATATTTTTAGTTATTTCTGTGCTTTAAAATATTAGCCTTATATTGCTTCTTCTTGAATATCCGTTGTAGAATATTGATTTCCCAGGACAGAAGTTTGAGTTCTATTTCCTTCCATCTCGCTTATCCCTACCACACATGGTACCCTTCTCCAAAGTCCATCCTTCCAAATGTAATTTTTTATTTACATTTTTATTAGGTCAATACTCAGTATTTAGGTAGCCCTAAATGCAAATTTGTTTTCCCTAGAGCTAATAAGTGGATAATTCTTAAATCTGCTTAGTTTTCTGTGTATCTGTCATGAATTCAACTCCCAAACCCAAACTCCAGGTCTACTATTTAAATTTCCTCTTGAAGCTTCAGAAATGGATGCAATTTTTTCTATTCCATTCTTCTGAGGCAGAATCTCATCTGGACTGGTTTGCCATATAACTTCCTCCTTCGTGGTATGTTCCCTCATTTTGGTGGGTCACATCTCCAAGGCCATTCTGAGAAGGGTGCATAGATTTTGAGATTTAGCGTGTCTGAAACTTTTATTCTATGCACACTTGATGAAGATTGACTAGGTATTGAAGACTAAATTGGCAATAATTTTCCTTGAGAGTGTAGAGTAGTGCTCTATTTGCTCGCTAAGTTCCAGTGTTGCATGGTGCGATATGATGCCATCCTGATTTCTTAATAACCTTGAAGTGCGTAGTATCTTCCCTTTAGCCCCATGTCCCGAAAGTTCACAATATGCCATGACGTGGATCTGTTTTCATTTTTGTGCTGGGTGCCTGATACAATCTTTCAGAGTATAAACGCCTGCTCTTAAGTTCTGGAAAACTTTCTGAAATCATTTATTTCCTTCCTTGCGCTTTCCTCGTTCTCTCCAGAACTCCCTATCGGGTCTTCTCTTGTTGTTATGGCAGCGGCCAGACGCGTGCGCAGTGTGCGCGGCGTGCGCGCGAGCCCATCGCGCCTGCGCACGGCGTCGCCATCGCCCCTCCTTCTCGGCTCTCCCACCGCGCGGGGCTGAATGGCCTACCCCTACGCCGCCAGTCTGGAGGACCCTGCCGTTATTCAGAGCCGCGAGTCTCAGTGACTCGCCCTTCTTCTGTCAGGAACCCTCCGCGGGCTCGCGCGGGAGGAGCGGGACCTTTGAGGGGAGCGGCGACCCCGCCGGCCCCGGTCTCTTTCCCTGGCGGCGGCGGCTTCTTCGGTGGGACAATATGTTCAAGAGAATGGCCGAATTTGGGCCTGACTCCGGCGGGAGAGTGAAGGTCAGTACCCAGCCAGCGCCTCTCCTGTGGGGGACTCTCCTGCACCGGGCGAGAAGGACAGCTTGGTTTCCTCCCGCGCCTTTCCTCCTCGGTCTTGAACCGTGTATTAAAGGCGGAAGGCAAGTCAGAACCACTGAGCGAAAAAGTTGGTGTTCATTGGGCCCAACTTCGCCGCGTCACCGCCACCCTCCCATCCCCGCCAAAATTAAACCATTTCGGGGGTGACTTGGGGAAAGCTGAACCTGGCGGGCAAGTCATCGGTAAAGTGAGGGTGCCACCCCCTGATTGTGAGGACAATAACGGTAGCAAATAGTCGATGAGCACTTAACTACAGAATTTGCAGATCCTGTACTGGAAGAATCTCCTTAGTATTTACAAATAGGAGATCTGAGGTACTTGGCCATAGTTTTACCCGAGTTCTGGCGTTCACAAAGCCCCATAGCTATGGCCGAGTTGTCAAGACATACGAAGACCAAAATGCTGTGCCTGGCACCTAGGGAACTTTTAGTAAATGTCATCTTTTGTTTTTAATGAAAGTTGTCATAGAGCCTAACATAATGTTGGACATTATGACACCTATTCCCCTCATTTTTATACATCCACTGTCATGTTAGTTTTTAAGGCAAGGCCTTACGTATTTTTACTGCTCTGATTTTTAATTTATCACAGAAAGGATTTTTTCCTTTCAAAAGAAAAGCGTCCACTTTTGTATCGATCTACTTAGATTTTCTTCAAAGAGTCATTATCTGTGTCATATTATTTTTATATTTCAATTATAGTATGTATACAACTATCACTCTCTTTTAATATCACTTGTAAAATAGAAATTCTTTGAAAATTCCAAAAGCACTGAAATTTCATAAAAGGAAGAGATGTCAGGTAAAGAATTCTTAGTAACAGAACCATAAATTATACATTTTGCCAAAGCTTTAGGGCAAGGTTTTAGACTGACCCCAGTGGGCGTTTGAAGGTCAGTAACCCCTTTTAACAAAGGTTAAAACTTTAGATTTGGGGAAAGAAATTACAGAAATTTACTTATATCATGTAAGGTTCTAAAAGTTTCAGTCCAGGGGCTGGGGATATACTCAGTTGGTAGGGTGCTTGCCTTTCAAGCACAAGACCCTGGGTTCAATCCTTAGCACCATAAAAAAAAAAAAAAAAAAAAAAGGTTTCAATCCAGGGCAACTTGAAAATGAAGCCTGCAGTCCTCAAATGATTTTTGAGCAAAAATAGTCACGTGAAGCTGCAAAAGTAGCGTTTATTTGTCCTTGCTGATTTGCTCTATACTCTTTTAGGCATGTTTTTCAAATTTAGATATATTTCATCCAGGTAGTAAATCTATTGACAAGCAGGTCCTTTTCATTTTTAATGAACTCTGCAAGTCCCTAGCCAATAACTATAGCAGCTATAGGATCTGTTGTACACTCACCAGGCCAACATCATTGTACTTATTCAGGCTTTGAACCTGTGGCCCCATCTATGGTTGCTACAAAACTCACTGGTAGCACTTACTATGATTATTTGTTTGCATACAAGCTACTTGGCTTCTTCTGAACTTTTTTTTTTTTTTTGTACTGGGGAATGAATTCAGAGGCACTCTACAACTGAGCTACATCCCCAGTCCTTTTTAATTTTTGAGAAAGGGTCTCACTAAGTTGCCCAGGCTGGCCTCAAACTTGGGATTCTTCTGCCTCAGCCTCCCTAGTAGCTAGGATTACAGGCTAGGGCCACCACATCCTACTTGCACTAAGTTTAAATTTATAGGTATTAGATTTAGTTAACTGATCAGCCCAAACTTCAAATTTTCCATTGTGTTCACTTTTTCTTATTTCTTATTAATTATTGTTGATTACATTGGCATAGCACTTTTATATGATATGTCTTGCTTTTTGTCTTTCAGATACATTCCTTCTGTTGAATATTTGACCTCAGAGTCATGTACTACACTAAATATTTTCTCTTGACTTGAAAATTTTAATCTCTTTTCCATCATAATCTGAACATTCATTGCCATTATGCTAATCAAGTGTGACAAGAAATATAGTTAGTTGCATTACAGAACTGAGTACAAATGTAACAAACATACCATTGGCCCGTGTTTACCAAGCTTCAGTTGTCTAAGTGCCACTTTAACATTTTTGCCATATCTGAATCCAGTTATGATATTTATTTTAACATTTATATTAAAATCAATTCAATTTTTAGAAGTTTCTTCCTAAGCATTTGAAATTGTGGGTTTAAAGTTCTAGTTATATTTTTCTAAAATGGATTCAAGTAAACCCATAAGTAATAAGATGAAATATATTTGTCTTCTTATACCTAAAATTGTCACACATACTGCCTTTGATTTTTGTTCTGTGCTTTGGTAAACTCTCCCATAAGCTAATTAGTAAGACCATTACCATCAAATGATGCCTTTTAATTGGCAGTTTTTATTCACATGCTTAGCTTGCAGGTTTGTAAAACAAGGGCCTTTTGCCTTTCTCTTAATAAAACTTTCAAGTGCTTTACGTGGTGATTTAAATAAAAACATTTCAAAGAGAGAACATGGTAATTTGGTATTCAGTTATTTGTGTTAATATGAAATGAGAATATCTGAAGTTGAGAAAAATTCATGTTGTAACTAAACTATGTTGTGAGATTGTCATTCATTAAGAACACGTTTTCAGAGCTCTCATTCTATTTAAGTAATGGTACAGTATTTACTGATTTTTAAATTACTTTTCTTTTAGGGGGTTACTATCGTTAAACCAATAGTTTATGGTAATGTTGCTCGATATTTTGGGAAGAAAAGAGAAGAAGATGGGCACACCCATCAATGGACAGTATATGTAAAACCATATAGAAATGAGGTAGGCACTTGTTTTCCCTGTAACTTTTTTTGAAGCTACAGTTTGTTTTGTTTGAAGATAAATTATAAAATTATTTTATAGTTACTCTGTCAGGAAATAGGCCTTTATAGAAATGTTACCTCCCCCCAAAATTGAATGAAGTGAAAACTATCATCTTCGTGTAATTAGTAGATTACTAGCCAAAAATGTTTTCTAATTAAAATTAAGGTAACAAGAATTACCCTGCTATAAATAGTACAAGTAGACCTTCCAAACATCACATCCTAAATAACATAGTATTTAATCAGCCATTTCAGGAATAACAGCTAATACTTAAAGTGATAATGTTGTACTAAGACCATCAAAGAATGTAGAAGACGTGCTATGTACTCTGGTCACTGGTAATTTTATTTTGCAACCAAATCTCCTGTTCCTGGAAAACAACCAGATATTTATTGAAAGAACAAATTATTCAGCTTGTTTATATGAATGTAGTACCATTATTCATAATAGCCAGAAAAGGAATCAACCCAAACATCTGTCAGCTGATAAATGGATAAATAAGATACTGTATATCCATTCAATGGGATTTTTTGAATTAACTTTTTATTGTGCATTGTAATTATACATATAGTGGGATTTATTGTGACATTCATATGCAAGTAACATAATTTGGTCAATTTTATTCCTTGGTAACTTCCCTTTCCCTCCCTTTCTCCCTCTGGCCCCATTCCTCCCTCTGCCCCCCTTCCTCTATTCTGCTGGTCCTTCTGTTTTCATGAGATTCCATCGCCCCCCTCTTCCTTTTTTTCTCTCTAACTTCTACGTAGGAGAGAAAGCATACAATCCTTGACTTTCTTAGTCTGTCTTATTTCACTTGACATAACTTTCAAGTTCTCTCCATTTTCCTGCAAAGGACATAATTTTATTCATTTTTACGACTAAATAAAACCCCCTTGTGTATATAACATTTTTTTTACCCATGCAATAGAATATTATTAGGCAATAAAAAGAAATGAAGTACTGATGAATGCTAGCCTATGGATGAAAATTGGAAGCATTATGCTAAGTGAAAGAAAATGTACACAATGTCATGTATTTTATGGTATCACTTACATGAAATGTACAAACTAGGCAAATTTATAGATGCAGAAAATAGATTAGTGGTAGCGAGATTGGGAGTAAAAGGGAAGTTGGGTGTGAGGGGTAGTATAGGGTTTCTTGTGTATTAAAAAAAAAAATTTCCAAAACTGGTTGTGATGATGGTTGTACAAATCTCAATATACTAAAAACCACTGAACTTTGTACTTTACAAAGGTAAACTATATGGTGTGTGAATCATATTTCTGTAAAGCCATGATTTTAAAAAAGCAACCCTTCAATGACTACCTGTTCTACTTCTGCAGCCTTATCTCTGTGCCTCATTTCCTCATATCTTCCATTGTATAATACTTTTATCAAAGCAATATTCTTAAATGTGTCTTCACTTATTCCTTTCACTCATTCTGTTCCTGTTGATTCTTAAAGTCTTAGTTGCAAGTGTTGTTTTCTTTGGAACTACTTGCTTGACTTCCAAAGACTCAATTAAGTACCCCCACCCCACCCCGCTAATGAACTTGTACTTCATGCCCTCATAACATAATATATTGAGTGTGCATTTTATCATCTGTTCCCTATTCCACGGTAAATGTCTCATGCCTGAGGGAAAAGCCCTATTTTATTAACCATTGTATAATTAGCATCTGGTACAGTAATATTGGTAGTCACTCAGGTATTTGTAGAAGAAATGAAATCAAGTATTCCCAAAACTGTCTCCAAAGATGCTTTAGAAAAAAATCCCTACAGTATAGCAAGTGACCAAAAGTATTAAGATCATTACAGTATAATCCCAATTTCATTTTTTAAGAAATATATGTAGATATAAGCATATAAAAAATTACTGAAAACAAATAAAAAGATTTGCACTTTTCAATTTTCTACAATGATTTTTTTTCCCCAGTACCTGGGATTGAACCCAACCCCCATACATAGTAGGCAAGCACTCTCTCCAGACCTTTTTTTTGGTGGTGTATTTGGTGGCGGGGGTACTGGAGATTGAACTCAGGGGCACTTGACCGCTGAGCCACATCCCCAGCCCTATTTTGTGTTTTATTTAGACACAGGGTATCACGGAGTTGCTTAGCACCTTGCTTTTGCTGAGACTGGCTTTGAACTCGCAATCCTCCTGCCTCAGCCTTCCAAGCCCCTGAGATTAGAGCAGACCTTTTTTATTTTGAGACAGGGTTTCACTGAGTTGCCCAGGTGGGCCTCAAACTTGCAATCGTCCTGCCTCAGCCTCCTGAGGTAGTGGGATTACAGGCATGTGTCATCACACCTGACTTTGAATTACATTTTTAAAAAAACCACTTTACCAACAGAAGCCCTATTATGTGTGTGTACTAATAAGTATGCTTCTGTGCTTCAAAAGATAATGAAAAAAAGGAGTTTTATATCCAACAGTTTTAGGTTGCTTATATTAGTTATCTTTAGTTTCATGTACTATTAAATGCATGAATAGGAACATGTATTTTCCTTAATGTTACGAGTTGTGAAAGAATTTAGCCAAAAAAAAAACCTCTACACACCAGGTAAATGATATTTCTTTTTTTTTTTTTAATTGAATTTCGTAAAATTCAGGTAAAGTGGGTTTTATAAAGTTAGGTCCATATGCTGCATGTATTTCCTTTCTAGTTTTCATATATAGATGATAGAACTAATTAATTTCTCTATATTTTAGGATATGTCAGCATATGTGAAGAAAATCCAGTTTAAATTACATGAGAGCTATGGCAATCCTTTAAGAGGTATAGTATAGTCTTTTGATTCATAATATGCAAAGTTAAAAAGAGCCAGGCAACTAAATCAGTAATTTCTAATTGTTTTATTTTCCTTCCCTCTGTTTAGTTGTTACTAAGCCTCCATATGAAATTACTGAAACAGGATGGGGTGAATTTGAAATAATCATCAAAATATTTTTCATTGACCCTAATGAAAGACCTGTAAGTAATGTTAATCTTTGCAAATAGAATATAGATTGTTTGGTAAATGGAAAATGTCATAATACTTAATGAATAGCTAATGTTTGTTCATATGTTTTTTATATAAGCACAAGGTGTGGTATATCTTAACATGAGTTATGGTTTTCTATTTTTTAAGTGGAATGCCTTTTTAAATCCTTTTTTTTTCTTCAAATATAGAAAGAAGGGATATAATATGAAATACTAGAAAGAAAGAAATAGAAACCAGATGATTGCTGCAGGAAAAAAAAAACATTTAAAATTCACTAGTATTTGCTAGTTATCATTTGGTTATTAGCAGTAATGATAACCAAATGATTTAAACAATTTAAATTCATATGCTGTTTGAAATGAGTATTCAGTTTTTTATAGTTAAACCCTTAAAAATTCTTGTTTTGTTTTTGTAAGCTGCCATCAATACTAACAGCTTTATTTTATATCTTACTCTTGAATCCTTATTAATAACTGCTGAGTTTTCATCTTATGATTTTTTTATCACACTTTTGCATGCTAATGTAAAATTCCCTCCAGGTTGTTGCTTTGATCCCTCAGCAACTTTGTGAGATTGACAGTATTCTTCATTTTATTTATGAGGATATTAAGGCTCAGAGGTCCAGTCATGTGCTCAGAAACAATTGTGGTATAGGTAGTTTTTTAGCCATTTTTGTTTTCATTTAGACTTAACACTTTCTAGTTTTTGTTTTGTTTTCTTTAAAACAGCTAAGCTTTTTTTTTTTTTTTTTTTAGCCTCTATATAAGTCACAATTTAGTTACTTGTGACTGGGGTTTAACATTCACCACCACTAATCTTCATCTTGTTAAATTCAGCCTCAATCCTTTTAGCATCAAGCATTAATTATTAGATTATGGTTTGTAAACTGTGATTTTTTTTAAGTTGTTGATGGACATTTATTTATTTATTTATTTATTTATTTATTTATTGTGCTGAGAATCAAATCCAGGTCCTCACACATGCTCTGCCACTGAGCCACAGCCCTAGCTCCTTGTATGTGTTTTTTGTTGTTTTTGTTGTTTTTGTTTTTGTTTTTTGTTTTTTGTTTTGTAGAGGAGGAACGGTTTATTTGAGGGCTCACAGTTTCATAGGTCTTAGTCCATAGAAGGCCCACTCCATTCCTTGGGGCTCCAGATGAGACAGAACATCATGGCAGAAGAGCATGGCAGAGGGAAGCAGCTTGCATCATCAGGAAGCAGAAAGAGCCTTTGTATGTGCTTTTAAAGGAGCAGAATATAGTCTGGTCCAGTGGTTCAGAGAACCAAGTTTTTACTGGCTGCATCAGAATGGGGTACTTTTTAAAAATTCATACTTCCAGACTTCATGCCTTAGAGAGTCTGATGCAATAGGTTCTGGAGTGGGTCCAGCAGACTAGGCGATTCTGATATACAGTAAGTCTTAGGACACACTGACACATGCCTTACTCTTCCTACATAGGAATTCATTTAGATAGTCTTTCAAATGAGAATCTAGTTTGGGTTTGGCTATCTCCAAATATGGAGGATTGACTTCTGTCATTGAATGAGACATCTTATTGTTTTGGAGTTAGTCTAGTTTTAGGAAAGTTAAGCTTTAAGTTTTGCTTCCTTCAACTTTTTACTGATAACTGTTCATACAATAGTTGTCTTTTCTCCTGAAAAAGCATCTGTAATTCATTTAAATATTTTTCATGTGGTAGGGTTCCCGTATCTAGCAATCTTTTTGCCCTTGTAGAACACTTTCAGATATTGTTTGGCAAGAAATTACCATTATTTTGCAAGGTACTATTTAAGGGATTGTAAAGTATACAAAAATGAGACAGTGTGCCTGGAACATCGGAGGGGTTTTTCTTTTTTTTAATTGATTCTTTGTAGTTATATAAAACATTAGGATACATTTTGACGTAATCACAAAAGCATGGAATAAAATTTGCTCTAATTCATTCCTGTATATATTTCATATTGGGATTCATTGTGCTGTATTCATGTATATACATTTCAAAGTTTGTTCAGATTCATTCCATTGTTCTTCCCTTTTCCTATACCTCTTTTCTCCCTCAGTCCCCTTTACTTACTCTACTGATTTTTCTTTTATTTTGATGAGATTCTCAGGCCCTGTCTTTTTCCATCTCTTTCTTTCTTTCGCCCCTACCCCCCTTATTTTGAATTAGCTTCTGCGTATTAGAGAAAACATTCAACCTTTGACTTTTTCAGACTGGCTTATTTCACTTAGTTTGGTAGTCTCCAGTTCCATCCATTTGCCGCAAATGCCATAATTTCATTCTTATTTATAGCTGAGCAATACTCTATTGTGTATATATACCACAATTTCTTTTTTTATATATATATGTATATATATACATATTTATTAGTTATTGATAAACCTTTATTTATTTATTTGTATGCAGTGCTGAGAATCGAACCCAGTGCTTCACATATGCTAGGCAAGTGCTGAACCACAATCCCAGCCCAATACCATATTTTCTTTATCCATTCATTCATTGAAGGAAACCTAGGTTGATTCTATAGTTTGGCTATTGTGAATTGAGCTGCTATAAATATTGATGTGGCAGCATCTCTGTAGTATGCTGATTTTAAATCTTTTGGATATATACTGTGGGATAACAGTCATGTGGTGGTTCCCTTCCTAGTTAGAGAAATTTCCATATTGCTTCCCAGAGCAGTTGCACTAATTTGCAGTCCCACCAACAATGTGTGAGTTTTTTCCCTACATCTCCACCAACATTTATTATTTATTTGTAATCTTTTTTGGGGGGGAGGTGGTGTTGGGGGTAACCCAGGAGTGCTTTACTACTGAGCCACATCCCCACTCAAAATTAAAAGTACCTGTCTTCAGATTTGTTATCGCCTGTATCTGCATGAATGCCTTTGGAAGTCTCAATAGTAAATTTAGAGAAGGACTGTTTAATGATGTAATTTTAAAACTTTTTTAATTATAAAAAATATGCACATTGTTTTAAAAGATTTTTAAAATAAGAAATCCAAATTAGTCCTGTATTAGTTTCCCAGTACCACAACCTGGGTGGCTTAAAACAATAGAAGTTTATTCTAACAGTTCTGGAAGCTAGAAGACTGAAATTAAGGTATTGGCCTTGTTCTTTCCAAAGCCTCTAGGAAAGGACTTTTCCTTGCCTCTTTCAACTTTTGGTAATCCCAGGTGTTCCGCTTTCAGCAACATAACTCCAAACTTTACCTCCATTTTCACATGGCCTTATCTCCCTCCCTGTCTCAGTCTCAATTCCTCTTATAATGACACCAGTTATATTGTATTAGAGCCCATCCTAATGACTGCTCCCCCTCCCTCCCTCCTTCCCTCCCTCCCTCCCTCCCTCCCTCCCTTCCTTCCTTCCTTCCTTCCTTCCTTCCTTCCTTCTTTCCTTCCCTCCTTCCCTCTGTTTTTGAGGTGAGTCTTGCTATGTTGCTCAGACTGGCCTTAAACTCACAAGCCTTCTTCCTCAGCCTTTCAAATTGCTGGGATTGTAGGTGCATGCTACCATGCCCAGCCATCTTAATACAACTGCAAAAACCCAAATAAGGTTATATCCACAAGTACTGAGAATTAGGACTTCCATTTATTTTTTAGGAAGAAGTTATTCAACCCATAATTTCTTCTTTTCCTATCTCCCACCCCTTCCCCAGGAAAACCACATTCCCTGCCCTCTCCAACCCCAGTACTGGGGATTGAAGGTAGGGAGACTAAGCCACATCCCCAGCCCTTATTTTATTTTGAGACACAGTCTTGCTAAGTTGTCCAGTGATCCACCTGCCTCCGCCTCCCAAATAGCTGGGGTTACAGGAGAGTACCACCACACCCAGCAAGAAAACCACTTTTTAACAGTTAGTATTTTCAGTTCCTCTAGCTATTAACCTTGTGGATCTCATATATTTAAACCTCTAATTTTGGATTTCTCAACTAGGGGGTAATACTTGTCAACTGCTAATGATTCCAGATGATTCTTTCTTTTCCCTCTCTTTGGGTTTTTTCATTTACTGGAAGAATTTCTTCAGAAAGAATGCTTGAGAAATAACTTATAGGACCATTGTCTTTTTCTCCTTCATACTTGATTGTTGTGGTATAAAATTTTAGATAGTTTTCTTTCTTAAGTTTCCAGTAAGTTTTTGGTTTTTCTTTGTTTTGGTTTATTATCCTGAGTAGTAGTAACAGCTCTATGCTTATTCCAGAAATTTGTCAAGTTATTTACTTCAAATATGACATATAATTCATGCTCTCTCATTTTCAGTTTACCTCTCTATGCTATTACTTTAGTGGAATTCCTTACACATACTCCCGTTCCCAGTACTGGGTACAGAATACAGAACCTTGCACATGCTAGGCATGCACTCTACCACTGAGTTGTGTACCCCCAGCCTCATCCATATTCTTCAAAATTCCCTTCCTCTCTCTTTCTCCTCCCTCCCTCCCTCCCTCTGTCTCTCTTTTTCCTCCCAAGTAGATACTAGGGATTGAACCCAGGAACACCTACCACTGAGCTCATCTCCAGTCCTTTTATGTTTTATTTTGAAACAGGGTCTTGCCAAGTTGCTGTAACTGGTCTCAAACTTGCAATGCTCCTGCCTCAGTCTCCTGAGTTGCCGAGATTATAGGCATCACCACCACACCCAGCCCCATGCATATTCTTAATGCACCAACTTGAACCTGGAAAACATTTTTTTAAAAAGAATACCTCCACTGGCTAAATCATGTCCAGAGAAATCTGATATTTCAGTAAATTAAGCTCGATTTTTTCTGAGGGGATTTGAAGATGGTTGTTCAAATTCATTTGCAAGTATTTATTTTCAGACTTCTTCAGGATACCCTTCCTGTTTCATGATCATTTTATTTATTTATTTATTTTTAATTTTTAGTTGTAGATGGACACAATACCTTTAT
The DNA here is from genome assembly GCA_020662805.1 of Glaucomys volans. NCBI lineage: Eukaryota > Metazoa > Chordata > Mammalia > Rodentia > Sciuridae > Glaucomys > Glaucomys volans. The sequence continues at coordinate 27,281 of JAJEJO010047979.1, forward strand.
TTATTTATTTATATGTGGTGCTGAGGATCGAAACCAATGCCTCACATGTGCCAGGCAAGTGCTCTACCACTGAGCCACAACCCCAACCCCTCATGATTATTTTAAAGAATTCCATTCCCTTATAATAATTTTAGGTAACCTTTGGAAATTTCTTCAATCTCTGAAATTGGTTTCTATAATTCCAGCATGAGCCCTGATATTTTGCCAAATACAATCTATTTTGTTAAAATAATCACACTTTGCACTGCAAAGCTTTTAAATATTTGAAGGCTTGCTGCTCTTGCCAAATGAATTATCAATGACCTATGTCATTTATGTAATTATCTTATAGATCTCCAAGGAGAGTATCTTGCTCTCATTGAACATTTTAGTATTGGTTATTCCTTTCAAAAGTATCACATCTTTTTTTCCTACAGCAAATTCATAAGCTTTAATCATCACAGACAACTGTTAGAATTAATCCAGTTTCACTTGTGTAAGTGAAATAATTTCTAGTGGTTTTTCCATAGCTTTATTTTGTGTTATTTTTATATATAGTTACTCTCCAGAGATGCTTGAGTGGATCCTTTTTGCCTCTTCAAAACATTCATATTAGGAATAAGGATGAAGAGGGTGAGATTCATTGTTAGAGCACTTGCCTAGCATGCATGAGGCCTTGAGTTTAATCCCCAGCACTGCCCCTGCCTAAACAAAAAAGTAAAAGAAGAAAAAAAATTTTAAAAGCATTCATGTTAAGTAGATGTGGATGGATGATGGTACCTAGTAGGAAAATAAAAAGACACAAAGAATTGGGTGATTTGATACGATAATTTGCATTAAAAACAATACCCTGAATTTGATGTTTGCTAATTCCAGTTCTAATTCAGTTAAAGAAATGAGTATCTCATGATGGTGATGAAACCATTGCACTAATGTGACCACTGTTTTTATTTACAGGTAACCCTATATCATTTATTAAAGCTGTTCCAATCAGACACCAATGCAATGCTGGGGAAAAAGACAGTGGTTTCAGAGTTCTATGATGAAATGGTAAGATTTTATAATGTGAGTTTTAAATACGTTTTTAGTCAGAGAGTTTGGAAGTTATTCGGCTTTTTTTCCCCCATTCTATCCCTTAAGATATTTCAAGACCCAACAGCAATGATGCAACAGTTATTAACAACGTCTCGTCAGCTAACATTAGGAGCCTATAAGCATGAAACAGAATGTAAGTACCATGTTTTCATAATTAATCCTGAAAGATAATGTGTCCTAATGGGGAAAGAATTGTGTGATTAGGACTATTAAACTTTTTTTTTTTTTAAATGATATAAGTAAATTTCTTAGAAGTTAGAAAAACAAGATATGTGTTACTTTATTTATTTATTGGTACTAGGGATTGAACCCAGGGGCACTCCACCAGTGAGCCACATCCCCAGCCCTATTTTTGTATTTTATTTAGAGACGGGATCTCACTGAGTTGCTTAGGGCCTCGCTAAGTTGCTGAGCTGGCTTTGAACTCAAGATCCTCCTGCCTCAGCCTCCCAAGTCACTGGGATTACAGGTGTATGGCACTGCGCCCGGCTTATGTGTTACTTGAGAACATGTAAAGGATGTTTTAAATTTTTCCCATTGTAGGCCTACTTTTAAAAAGGTAAAAACTTATCACATTTTTTGAAATATTGTTTATTTTATTCCATAATTCCATTTTAATATAGCTTTTCATTAATTTTACTTACCATTCATTTTCTGTTCACTAGTCTTTGTTAATAAAATATTTGTGAAGAACCTTGTAGAACATAATTATATTTTTGTTTACTGTGAACTAGTTTATCTCATATTTTTAGCTATGTCGTTTTACATGTAGATTCAGGTTAATGCTGAATGTTACATTAATAATTAGTCATATTTCTACTCTAAGCAGATACAGTCTCAGAATCCTTTACACATCACTGCATTTATCAAGTGCCAGTCATTATCAGTTGGCATTCAAGATGAAAACTATATGCCATCCCTGCATTAATATTTGTCACTGTTCAGTCACTCTTCTGACTGAATTTATAACATATGCAACATAAATATATATTGAGCACCAGTTACATACTACTGTTCTAAGTGCTGAGGATAGAGCAATGTCTAAATCTGCCCTCATGGATTTACCTTCTGTTGGGAGGAAGATGGGTATTAAATAGAACAATAGAACCATAAAATACGAGGTAGCAATGGGACCCTATGGAGAAAACCGAAGCAGAACAGGGAACTTCTTTGGCTAGAGGAAATGGTTAGGGTTTCAAATATGATAATGCTTCCTGGGATTATAACATTTGAGGATCTAGAGGAGTAAGGTAAGGATCTGAGGCAAGAATGTTACATGTAGAGGGAGCAGCAAGGGCAACAGTCCAGTGTAAGAGCATGCCTGGCATGTCTGAGCAGCAAGGAGGCCAGCATGGCTGAAGAGTGAACAAGGGTAAGAGAAATGGGACTGAAGCTAGACAAGTTAATAGGGGACCAGATCATACAGGGACTTGTGGATAACTGTGAGGACTTTAGATTATTAAACTGAATGAAATGAGAAGTCATTTTGGGGTATTGAGAAGAGTTATAACTTTATCAGCCTAATACTTTATAAAATGATCCACTAGCTGTTCTGTTGAGTATAGAGTATAAAACAGAAATGGTAGAGGACTGTAGTTGTAGCTCAGTGTTAGAGTGCTTGCCTAGCACCTGTGAGGCACTGGGTTCGATCCTCAGCACCACATAAAAAAATAAATAAATAAAGGTATTGTGTCCATCTAAAACTAAAAAAGATATTTTTAAAAAAAGAAATGGTAGAAACCAAATGTTAGGAGGCTATTCCAATAATCTAGGTATAATAGAATGGTAACTTGGACCAAAGTGTTGGCAACAGTGAAAAGGAATCAAATTGTGGATCTTTCATTGTTGTCAGCTGGGCTGGGGGTGGAGGTGGGGGTAGGGTGGGCAGGACAGGACCTCACTAAGTTGCCTGGATTGGCCTTGAAGTTGAAATCTTCATGCCTCAGCTTTTCAAAAAGTGATACAGGATTACAGGCCTGTATCACTGTGCCCATCTCTGGGCATATTTTAAAGATAGGTGAAGTAGGATTTGCTGGTAGTTTGAATAATAAACTGTGGGAGGAAGATTAGCAAAGGGTGACTTAAAGTTTTTGCTTAAGGGAACCCCCCCCAAAAAAAGTTACAGCTTTTTATGCGATGGGAAGCCTGGAGGGAGCAGATTTTTGGAAAAAGATTTAAGAATGTGATTTTTGACATGTTGAATACAGGATGCCTATAAGACATGTAATTAGAGATGTTGAGGAAGGTGTTTGCACCCTAAAGTGTCTGGTATTCAAGGGAGAGGTACAGGCTGAAGATAAAAATTTGAAGATACTAGTGTATGGATAGAATTATTAATTGTGTGACCAAATGGCATCATCAAAGTAGTGAGTGAAGATAGAAGAGAGGTCCAAGTACTGATCCCTAAGCATTCCCAACATTTAGAGGTTGAGGAGATGACCAGCAAAGAAAATTAAGAGTGGACAGCATATGTAGTGGGATAAAAACCAAGTGCATGAAATGTCCTGAAAGCCAGTGGATAAAATGTTTTAAGAACTAGAAAGTCTGGGCTGGGGTTCTAGCTCAGTGGTAGAGCGCTTGCCTAGCATGCTGCCACCACTGGGTTCTATTCTTAGCACCACATGTAGATAAAATAAAGGTCCGTTGACAACTAAAAAAAAAATTAAAAAAGAAAAAGAACTATAAAGTCATTAGCTGTGCTCAATAGGTCATTAAGACAAGGGCAAGAAACTGGATATGGCAAGATAGAGGTCCTGATGACCATAACAGGAGTAGTTAAAGAGTATAAAAGAAAATGAGATGAGAGAAATTAGAGACAAGCCCTATAGATGGTTCTGTCTTGAAGCTTGACTAAAGGAGAGCAGTAGCCTGATACGGGGTCAAGAGGATATTGTTTTCAGGAAGAAGTACCTAGTTTATTCTTCGGCTGAAAGGAATAATCTGATAGTAGAAAGATGGTAATGTGGGGAACAAGACGATTAGTGTTTAACCATTAGTGGTAATAGCAGGGTTTTTTCATGAAACCCATGTCTAGGAGTTAAAAGATCTGGATAACGCCCGGCATGGTGGTACACACCTACAATCCCAGTGGCTCAAGAGGCTGAGGCAGAGGATTGCAAGTTCAAAGCCAGCCTCACCACCTTATCAAGGTCCTAAGTAACTTGGTAAGACCCTATCTCAAAAAAATAAAAAGGATTGGGGATGTGGCTCAGTGGTTAAGCACCTGTGGGTTCAATCCCTGACACACACACAAAAAAAATATCTAGATACTAATTATAATTTTGTCAATTAGTAGTCATTGAAAATTTGTATGCTCAAACTTCTACATCTATAAAAATATTTACCTAGCCTACTTCGTTGTGAACATAAGGTAGATGTGTACATGATCACTTTGAAAAGGTTTTAGCACTACTCATATGCCATTTAAATTTGTTCTTGTTCACTTTCTGTCAGAGAGAGAGAGAAAGTAAAAGAAAGAAAGCAAAATTTGGACATACTCTAAACATCAATAGCAGACTGACTAAATGGGTCATGTATATCCATTCAGTGAAGGCTTCTGCAGTCATTAAAAAGAATGAGACAGTTCTGTGATAGGAAATGAACTTCCAAATATAATATTAAATGAAACAGCGAAGTCCAGAACAATGTGTATACTATGATACAAAGAAAAAACAGGATATATCCATATACATCAACAGACTATTTCTGGAAAGATACCAGAAAAACCTAACAGTGACTGTCTCTGGGAAGAATCACTAATTGGTGGAGCACAGGGATAGGAGTGGAAGAAAAATACTTTTTCACTGTCTGCCCTTCAGTGTATTAATTTTACATCATATATGTAATGCCCATTTTTTAAATACATAATTTTAAAAATAAAAGCCATGAAGAAATATAAGGATTGCTTTGGCAATAAAGAAATTTGTGTTACAAAGCATATAATAAAAAGTAAATAACAGCCAGGAGCAGTGGTGCATGCCTGTAATCCCGGCACTTGGGAGGCTGAGGCAGGAGGATTGCAAGTTCAAAGCCAGCCTCAGCAACTTAGCCAGGCCCTAAGCAACTCAGTGAGACCCTTTCTCTAAATTAAATTCAAAATAGGGCTGGGGATGTGGCTCAGTGGTCAAGTGCCCCTGGGTTCAATCCCCAGTACAAAAAAAAAAAAAAGTAAATAACAAAAAGCAAAATAATGAAAGTACTCACATTTACTGCATTTTTTATGTGATAGATGCTTTATGATTAGTTAATCCTCATAAATCCTGAGAAACACCTAGTTTCAATTGTATAATATAGAAGAAGAAATTGAGGGAAACTTAAGAGATGTCCACATTTAGTTAATAAGGAGCCTAAGGTACATTTTGAACTCAGTTAGAAAGCTGATTTCACTGTTGGGTTTCTCTCACCAAACCAATCCTGTTTTCAATTAGTGACCACCCTAAATTTGTGAAAATATGACTGTACTTTAATAGTTACCAGCAACAATTACCTAAAATGTCCACAAGATGGAGCTATTGAATCCAAGCAGGCATTTTTCTTTGTGACGTAATGCTACACTATCCAACTGACTTATTTAAATAGATGTATCTATTTTGCAGCAATGACGTTTTCTTTAATAATTTATTATGTATTTGGATAGAATTTTTCAAATATTATTTAATGGCCCTTTGTCATCATAATAGTTGATAAGGCTTTTTATGAACTGGGCTGTTTTCTGGGTACTTCATGTACATTAATTCATTTAAAACTTTCTCAACTTTCTTTTAAATTAATTCACTTAAAACTATATCTCACAAGGGATATAGCTTAGTAATAGAGCACTTGCCTAGCATACAAAAGGTGCATAAAATCTCAAAAAATAATGCTATGAGGTATTTGTAACATTATAATTCCTGCTTAATAAGCGAGGAAATTAACACAGAGAGGTGAAATTGCTTCAGATGTCACAGCTAATAACTGGTGGAACTGGAATTCAGATCTAAACAGTTATTGATACTTTTGTGGGGGGGGAAGGATTCTTTTTTTATGTAATTTTCACCTGTACATCAATTTAAGAATACTTTTAGTTGGTTCTTATTAGTTGCAGTCTCTTAGACTTGTATGCCCTCTTACTTCCAAATTAATGTGTATTAGGAAAAAACAAAGAAATTTCTTAAAACTTTAAATAAGAGTTAGTGGCTAGAATTTCATTCTGAGCTACAGAAAACAAGTTAGATCCTCTCTTGGGAATTCAGACTTCCACTGCCCACTCATGTTTAATGTGTTATATCTAAAGTTGTCAACATTTCATCATGGAAGTATTGACCTAAGGAAATACCAGATGTATGAAACATCTCAGCATGTAAGAAAAGTTAAATAATTCAGTACAATTATTTGTTTTCCTTAGTTGCAGAACTCGAAGTGAAAACCAGAGAAAAATTAGAAGCTGCCAAGAAAAAAACAAGCTTTGAAATTGCAGAGCTTAAGGAGAGATTAAAAGCAAGTCGTGAAACTATAAATTGTTTAAAAAATGAAATCAGGAAACTTGAAGAAGATGATCAGACAAAAGACATATGAACAGTTCTGAGGAGAACTTGGGAGTAAGCTAAATTGAAAGTAAGGTGGGCTTCAGTGGAGAAATGAACTTACTGCAAATGCTATAAATGTTTCTTACAGGAACTGTATATATGTTGTTGACCGTGAATTTCTCAGCAATGATGTCAAGCAATCTTTAATAGCAAATATATGTGTATAATAAGAATGGATGCTGGGCATTTGCAAACCCATTTTAGGGAAAATGTATGATAAGCACAATTTTTAAAAAATTTATTGGAGTATATGTATAGCTTATTTTCCTTCTGATAGGCATCAAAATTTCATTATAAAGTATAAGTTTTCCAAATTTTGTACTTCTTTAGTAGTTGTAATTAGTGATGAGTATGTATATTTCATTTCTTCAAGTTCTTACCTGCCCCCATTCTACCTCTTTTGTATATAATGTGCCCAGTAAGTTATTCAATAAATGTATCTAATAGGTCCTATTTCTGCCTTTTGGTTTGTTTCTTCCTCTTTGAAGACTTTCTCAAGCTCCCTCAATACAATTGATATGTTTCCGTAGTATTGCAGCCTGATATCATTATTTAAGAAATACTTTATTTGTTTTTAAGTTGTAAGTTATAAGAATTATGAAGGTCATCCAAAAGTTTCTGTGGTTTGAAATTTCTGCAAGGGTCTTCTGGGACTTGAAAGTGGTGGCACTTTTAGTTGTGGCAGGCATCATTCAGTTTTCCTCCATATTTTAGGGAAATGCCTGTCAGACTCTTGAGGATAAAATGCCCTATAGTATAGGGTAGGGTCTGGAAATAGATCAGAAAAAAATAATGAGGGAAAATTATCATTCTACTTGAGAAACTTTGATGTGGGGGGTCATCCCTCATTAAAATCAGGGTCCATGTAGGCAGACCTGACTGTGCGAATGGATATATGGGTTCAAAATGTGTCGTCATGGCTCAGTCTTGCCGTCTGTCAGCTCTTATTACTGTGTTGACTGTGTTCTTGAAAGAATCTCCCCATGAGGTTACAAGGAACTCCTGTAGCTCAATGATTAAAAGATAGCCCAACTTAAAAATGGGCAAAGTATTTGAATCAAGTATTTCCTCAAAGAGGACATAGAAATGGCCAAAAGCACATGAGAAAATCCTCAAATCCTTAGGATATAAATCAACCACAATAAGATACTGCTTTATACCCACTAGGATGGCCATAATTTTAAACAAACAATTAATGAGGTTGCAGAGGAATTAGAACCCTCATATGTTGCTAATGGAAATGTAAAATAGGCAACTTTGAAAAGTAGTTTGGCATTTCACCAAAAAGTAAGCATAGCCAGGGATGGCTATGTCTGTGGTCCCAGCTGCTTAGGAATCTGAGGCAGTACAATCGCCAGCCTGGGCAAGGCAGTGAGATGCCATCTGAAAAGAGTAAGCATAATCACCAATGACCCAACAATTCCACTCCTAGGTAAGGTATCCAAGGAAATGAAAACGTGCTCGTGCAAAAACTTGTACACAGGTCTTCATGATGTGCATAATTACCAAAAGAAAACTCCAGATGTTCATTGACTGAAGGAATAAAATGTGGTATAGTTGTATAACCATGTGTTGGAATAATGAAAAGGAAGTGCTGACCAGGCCCAGTAACACACACCTGTAATCCCAGTGGCTTGGAAGGATGATGCAGGAGATGCGCAAGTTCAAAGCTATCCTCAGCAACTTAGTGAGGCCCTGACTCAAAATAAAAAGGGCTGGGGATATGGATCAGTGCTTAAGTGCCCCTGGGTTCAATCCCCAGTACCAAAAAAAGAAAAAGTACTGACTGCTGCAACATAAATGAAAACATAGTAAGTGATCGAAGCCAAACACGAAAATCCACATGTTGTCTGATTCCATTTATATGAAATGTCCAGAAAAGGTAAATCCAAAAAAACAAAGTTGATTAGTAATTGCCAGGGAATGGGGGGAAAAGGGAATAGAGGGTTTCCTTTTGGGCTGATGAATTTTTCTGGAATTATTGAAGATACTGTCCAGCCTTGTGAATATACTGAAACCACTGAATTAGACACTTCAGAATGGTTTAACTGGTGATTATTAGGTGAACAATCAGTAAAAATGTTAAATGAGCTGTGTGTGGTGGTGCATGCCTGTAATCCCAGCAGCTCGGAAGGCTGAAGCAAGAGGATCAGAAGTTCAAAGCCAGCCTCATCAATAGCAAAGCACTAAGCAACTCAGACCCTATCTCTAAATAAAATACAAAAAAAGGGTTTGGGATGTGGTTAAGTGCCCCTGAGTTCATCCCTGGTGCCCCTCACCACCAAAAAAATGTTAAATGACTTGTTTTGAATTATTAAGATACTCAAGTTTTTATTTTTTGCAGTACTGGAAATTGAATTGGGGTACTATTCCTCTGAGCTACATCCCCAGCCCTTTTTATTTTTAATTTTGAGACACAGTCTCATCACATTGACCAAACTGGCCCCACACTTGTGATCCTCCTACCTCAACCTCCCAGGTGGCTGAGATTACAGGCATGCACCCACGCCCAGCTACGAGGTCTTCATTTCTGTTTTCCCATTCTACAAATCTGAGTATATTTACCCTCATCAAGAATTAATGGATATTCAACTAATTAGGCAACTCACTTTAGAGAAGATCAAAGTACCCATTTATATCAAGGCACAATTCACTAAAGCCAAGTTATGGAATCCAGCCTAGGTGCCCATTAATGAATAGAAAATGAGATATATATATATCACACATATATGTGTGTGTGTGTGTGTGTGTGTGTGTGTTTATAAAATATTTCTAAGCTATCTAGGTAGTGCTGTTATCCATATTTTACAGGTAGATTAAGAAACCATAGCTTGACCTTGAGTCAATCAGCAGTCACTCAGAGGGAAAATCTATAGCTGTGGGCCCTTCTGCCTCAATATACTCAATTCTCATGTTCAAAGCATTAGAATTGTTAATTGTTGTTCATGCCTAAATACTTCTCAAACTTCCTTCCTTTAACTTATTGGAGTAATTTAAAACTATTATCAAATACAAACATCAGGTGACAAATATATAACATTGTAGATAAGAGTCTTGCTAGGACTAATATCCTGAAGAAATGAAGAATTCAAAAACACCAAACATGTACACACAGTACATTGGCAATTGGCAAATGAACTGAACAGACGCTTTTGTACAAATGGCCAATAATTATACGAAAAAATGTCCAAAATCTTTAGCAATCAGGGAAATGCAAATCAAACTACATTGATTTGGGTTGATTCCATCTCACCCCAGTCAGAATGGCTATCATTAAGAATACAAGAAACAATACATTGGGGCTGGGGATGTGGCTCAGCACTAGAGAACTTGCCTGGCCTGTGTGAGGCCCTGGGTTCCATCTCTAGCACCACCACTACAACAAAAATGCATTGTTGGGGCTGGGATTGTGGTTCAGTGGTAGAGCACTTGTCCAGCATGTGTGAAGCACTGGGTTCAATTCTCAGCACTGCATATAAATAAATAAAATAAAGGTCCATTGACAACTAAAAAATATTTTTTAAAAAATGCATTATTGATGGAAATGTCAATTATTTCAGTTACTATGGAAATCAGTATGGAGGTTCCTCAAAAAACTAAAAATGGGACTAATATCCAGCTATATCACTACTTGGTGTATACTCAAAGGAATCAATGTCAGCATACCATGGAGCAGATGTAAGTATGATATATATACACAATGGAGTATTATGCAGCCATGAAGAACGAAAGGTCATTTGCAGGAAAACGAATGGAACTGGAGAGCATCAAGTTAAGCAGAAGAAGTTAGACACAGACAGGAATTGTGTTTTCCCTCATGTAGAATCTGGTGGGGGCAACAACATGAAAGGAGAAGGGAGACTATCAGAGAAGAAGGAGATGGAGGGAAGAAAAGGAAGGGAGAGTAACAAGGGTAAGTATGTTGTATGCATGTACAAACATACCACAATTATTTTGAAATATTAAAATATACTAATAATTATTTCAAAAATCTTGCTAGCTATTAGTAACTGTAAGAAAATTCTGATGTTGCTAGGAATGGTGGCATATTCCTGTAATCACAGCATCTCAGGAGGCTGAGATAGGAGGATTGCAAATTCAAGGTCAGCCTCAGCAATTTAGCAAGACCCTGTCTCAAAATAAAAATGACTTAGGGATGTAGCTTAGTGGTAAAGTACCCCTGGCTTCAACCCCCAGTGCCAGAAAAGTCTGGTGTTCTGTTGGATAAAATTCTAAAGAATATCTATTTGAAATCTGTAGATGACATTTACAGAACCTATTCCTTAATATTACTCCCAATATCCCAATTTTCTTAACAACAGCTTCAAACTCTTGAAATTAAAACCAAAAAAAAGTGAGATTATACAGGTACTTGCTAGGAAAAAAAAAAGCATGAATAAATCTTTTCTTGAAGTTGGAAAGAATTTTTAAAGGTAATATGAAACCCAAAAATCTCAAATTCAGATAAGTTTAGGAGTATATTGGAATTTTCTTTAAAATAACCTGGGGAATAAGGGATGCAGAGAAAACAAAATCGCCCATGGATGGGATGATTACTGAAACTAGGTAATAGATACATGGGGATTTTTCTTCCCCCCTGGTATTGGGGATTGAAACCAGGGACCACTCTGAGTTATATCACCAGCCCTTTTACATTTTATTTTGAGACACATTCTCACTAAGTTGTCCAGGCTGGCCTCAAACTTGTGATCCTTCTACCTTAGCCACCTGAGTAGTTGAAATTACAGGCATGTACCAGGTTAGGTGCACAAAAATTTGTTAGTATTTTCTCTTATTTTTGTGTATTCTTGTGATTTTCCATAACCTTTTTTTACCAGGTTTTTTTTTTTTTGGTACCAGGGATTTAATCCAGGGCCATTTTGTCCCTGATCGCTGTCCCCCCCCCCCTTTTGTATTTTATTTAGAGACAGGGTCTCACTGAGTTGCTTAGGGCCTCGCTAAGTCGCTGAGACTGGCTTTGAACTTGCGATCCTCCTGACTCAGCCTCCCAAGTCGCTTGGATTACAGGCGTGTGCCACCACGCCCGGCCATAATCTTTTTATGTCAGAGGAAAACCATAACTGAAAAAGCATGTCATTTTTTTTTTTAATTGAACACAAATGGAGTACAGCTATTGTTTCACTGGTTGTACACAAAGTAGAGTCACACCATCTGTGCGTTCATGCATTTACACAGGGCAATGGTATCTGTCACACACTCTGTTATTAATTTTACCCCCC
>JAJEJO010047979.1:39258-119929 GCA_020662805.1 Glaucomys volans
CCCCACCCCTCCCTTCCCTCTATGCTAGCTATCTTTCCTCCATTCTTGCCATCTTTCCCCCCCCACATTATGCATCATCATTCATTTATCAGAGAGACCATTCGGCTTTTGGATTTTTGGGATTGGCTGATCTCACTTAGCATAACAGTTTCCAACATCATCCATTTACCTACAAATGCCATAATTTTATTCTTCTTTATGGCTGAGTAATATTCCATTGTGTATATATACCACAGTTTCTTTATCCATTCATCCACTGAAGGGCATCTAGGTTGATTCCATAATCTAGCTATTGTGAATTGAGCAGCTATGAACATTGATGTGGCTGCATCGCTGAGGCAATCTGATTTTAAGTCCTTTGGGTATAAGCCAAGGAGTGGGATAGCAGGGTCAAATGGTGGATCCATTCCAAGTTTTCTAAGGAATCTCCACACTGCTTTCCAGAGTGGCTGCACCAACTTGCACTCCCACCAGCAATGTAAGAGTGTACCCTTTTCCCCACATCCTCGCCAACACCTGTTGTTGCCTGTGTTCTTGATAAAAGACATTCTAATTGGGGTAAGATGAAATCTTAAGGTGGTTTTGATTTGCATTTCTCTTATAATGAGTGATGTTGAACATTTTTTTCATAAATCTGCTGATTGCTTGTAGATCTTCCTCTGTAAAGTGTCTGTTCATTTCCTTGGCCCATTTATTGATTGGGTTATTGGTGTTCGTGGTGTAAAGATTTTTGAGTACTTGGTAGATTCTGGAGATTAGCGCTCTGTCCGAAGTGTGTGTGGCAAAGATTTTCTCCCACTCTGAAGGCTGTCTCTTCACATTGCTGATTGTTTCCTTTGCTGAGAAGAAGCTTTTTAGTTTCACTCTATCCCAATCATTGATTCGTGCTTTTATTTCTTGCGCTTTGGGAGTCATGTTAAGGAAATCTGGTCCTAGGCCAACATGATGAAGATTTGGACCTATTTTCTCTTCTATTAGGTGCAGTCTCTGGTCTGATTTCTAGGTCCTTGATCCACTTTGAGTTGAGTTTTGTACAGGGTGAGAGATATGGGTTTAGTTTCATTTAAGCATGTCATTTTGATCTTACCACATCAGTACACTCTGAGAAGATGACAATAGCTTCTAATTGCTTGGTTAGCATGTTTACTTTGGTATTCTGATAATTTTAATGATTTTAGCAAATTCTTCAACACTGATCATGATCATTGGATATGATAAACATTTGGAAGGATAGATGAGAGGGAAACAAAAAGAATGGAGGGAGATGGAAAACAAGAAAGAAAATCCCCTGGAGAGTCTTTTCATAAAAATACAGAATCCCAAGTTTTATCCCAAGAAATTAGCCAAGATCTGCCATGGGGGCTTGAGAATTTACATTTATACAAGGCATCCAGGTGATTTGAGAAACTCACAGTGTCACAACCTGATAAATTGGATTACATAAAAATAAAACACTTCTGGAAGGGAAAAAAATAAAAGTGAAAGAATATTGGGACATACGTAACAATGTCTACTTCCACAAGATAACATTATTCCAAATCATCAAATGAACCACTAGCAAAAGAAGCAAAAGACTTAAACAATAACAAGGACATAAAAATGGTTGGTAATTATGCTTGACCTCACTAAACCTTAAGAATATGCAGATTTAAATAACAAATATCCACTCAGGGTGGAGAAAATAAATAATGATAAAGAACACACCAGAAACATGCCTTCTGGTTGAGGTAGATGGTGGTTCTTTATTTTTTTAATTTAAAATTCAAATTTACTTAGATATTCCATATTTGTTTTTGCTAACTTTACATCTAGGGAGGATTTTTTAGAACAAAGCAAAAACAGAATGCGCCCCGACACACACACACACACACACACACACACACACACACAAAATCTAAGGCTAACAAGTACTAGCAAGAGACCTGGGAAACAGCTACTCTCACAATGGTGGGGTTCTGGAGGACTGTCTGGCAATACCTACTCAGGTACCCTGACTCAGAATTTCACTTGCACATCTACTAAAACATTCTGACTCAACAATTTCACTTGTAAAGTTTATGTTTAACTTTTCACCGAAAACAACTAAACTTTTGAGAATTGATTATTCAGAAGCATTTATGCAAACATGCAAGATATGTACAAGGAGGTTCACTGTAGCATCATTTACAATAAATAATAAAAAAAAATGGGATCTGGCAAAAGTCTACCAATAGGAGCTCTGTAACTATGATATGTAGTGATGTAATGGAATTCTTTGCTGCTGTCAAAATGAAAAAAGCAAACCTATATGCCCTAAGGGGAAAAAAAAAAAGCTAAATTGTGCTGGTTAGTAAGGGGTGAGGAAAGCAGTTTGAAAAAGTGTTCATATTCCCATTTTTGTAAATATTACAATAAATTAGGATATCCAGAGAAAAATAGCTTGGTGGAATTATCACCAGTCTTAAGAAGAATAATTATAGGGAATGTCACTACATTATTTGTCTAAATGTCTAAATATATATCATTTAAGTGAAAGGTAAAAAACAAAAAAAGTAGTTTAAAAATTAAATGAAAGCGGGGCTGGGGATATAGCTCAGTTGGTAGAGTGCTTGCCTCACAAGCACTAAGGCCGTGGGTTCAATCCCCAGCACCACAAAAAAAAAGGGAAAACAGATGTCCTGATTATCAAAATATTGCCTGAAATATTATCTGAGAAGCATGACCTATAAATGACATAAGGGATGGAGGACTCAAGACTTTCAGTATCTTTGCCGGAGGGTCTTAATAGAAAGATCCTTGTGCTTCAGTACATCATCCAGTAAACTGGGATTACATTAGGATCCTGATGCAAAGATCAGTGGTTAAATCTATCTTCTGCTTCAGACTGTACTCTCTGCTTTTTTAAAAATATATTTTTAGTTGTAGATAGACACAATGCCTTTTTATTTTATTTATTTATTTTTATGTGGTGCTGAGGATCGAACCCAGTGCCCACACATGCTAGGCAAGCACTCTACCACTAAGCCACAACCCCAGCCCTACTCTCTGCTTCTTAATTAGACTTAGTTACTTTTAATTAAAACAAGTTTTAATTAATTGGCATGCTAGATTCGAGTAGCCTTATGGAATGTGTCCCATACCAATCCCAACTCTGAGAAGCCCTCCCAGTCCCCACTCTTTTCTGTTTACTCTTTCCCACTCTCACTGTCTGCCTACCTTAAGTTAAACTGTTCTCACTGTCCTGGACAGGCTTCATTGCTCTTCAGTATTCCCTTAACCTGCCCTTAGTGTATCACTTATCATTGCTGTTTGAAAACACCGGGTTAACTGAATCACCACTCCCTAATTCACTAACTGAATAGTTCTAGAACTGTATAGGAGCTTTGGGAACATATCATTCAATTCTCTTATTTGATAAGGGAGTAAAGTCTTGAAGAAATTAGATTACTTCCAAAGTCACAGTCTGTTGGGGCCAGAGGTAGAATTTGAATGCAGCTTTCACCCCTGACTGAGCATTTGCAGGTACTTAACTATCATGGTGCAGCTCCACCGGGACTTAGAGAAGAGCATGTGAACTGGACATCAACTTGGAAATTCACTTTGCAAGAAACCAACTTTCCAAAACAGGAGGAATATATAAACTTGATTTTTTTGCGGTGCTGGGGATTGAACCCAGGGCCTTGTGCTTTCCTCTACCAGCTGCGCTATATCCCCAGCCCTTTTTTCATTTTTTGGGGGGGGGAGGGGAGAGGGAACCGGGGATTGAACTCAGGGGCACTCAGCCACTGAGCCACATCCACAGCCCTATTTTGTATTTTATTTAGAGACAGGGTCTCACTGAGTTGCTTAGTGCTTTGACCTTGCTGAGGCTGGCTTTGAACTCGTGATCCTCCTGCCTCAGCCTCCCAAGTGCTGGGATTACAGGCGAGCGCCACTTCACCCGGCTCATGTAAATTCTTAGAAAAATTATTGAGGAGCTGTTTTGAGGAAAGCATTGAAATTGGAGCAGGTGTTGGGGAATATTGTGAAGGATGGGTAAAACTTTTCCTTTCTGCATGATAATTTGACTTTTGGTTGACTTCTTAACTCCGTTTCTCAGGCAGCTTGATGAGGACAGTGCGTCAACTGGGCACGTGGTCGAAATGCCCAGATGAGTGAACTACATCTGGAGTGAGAGAACCTGCAATCTCTAGCAGGAAGTCCCATTCTTGGACTTCCTTGCTGTGACTCTTAAAATTGGCATGTCTCTCACAGAAACCCTGGAAATATACCATGAAGGTATTAGGAGAGATTTCAGCGTCTGTAGGGAGTGAGGCAAGTAATCCAAGGCAGCTTCCATGCTGGCCTGATGGGCGCCTCCCGTGGTTGAACCTAAGCCGCTGCTCCCTGGACTGCTGCAAGGAATCCAGGGGCTCCCCCAACCCACGCGCCATGTGCTTCCTCTGCATATCCTGTGGAGTAATCGAGAGTGGTCTTCAATAGGATTGAGTCAGAGTTTAGTTGAATTTATGAAGACTTCCTGTTGGGCATAACTAGACGACCTTCAGGGTAAACTAAAAATAAATTTCCAAGTTAAAAATAAATGTTTATACACATTCCATTTCAACCAATAGGATCTTCACTTCATATCTTAAGTGTACCCCAAACTTGCTTGAATTTCACATTCTCCATCTTTCCCTGTGTTAGAATCTTTCCTAGGCTGAAGTTCTCTGCCAAAGTGAGCTTGCCTTCCTCTGGCGATTCTACAGCTGTGTGCTTGCATCTCTTTTGTTGTGGTTCACTCCTCTGTAAAGGGAGAGCTGGAATCAATAACCTTCTAGGTCTAGTTGGAAACCTAGGATTTTTATTTTTATTATCATTTTTTTGCAGTGCTGGGGATTGAACCCAGGGCCTTGTGCTTGCAGGCAAGCACTCTACCAACTGAGCTATATCCCCAGCCCAGATTTTTAATTCTATTTATTTTCTCATCTTTTATAGCTTCTTAGTGAAAAGGAGGAGGAGATTTGTTCTTGTTTATCTTGATAATTGTACGTAAAGCACTTGGCATGCGTCCCATCTAGTAAGTGCTCAAAAAATTGTTGCTGGCTTTTCCCCCAGGGCAGTGGGCAGTAGGGGAGGAGGGGACAGGTAACCTGGGATTGAATCTAGGGATGCTTAACCACTAAGCCACATCCCCAACCCTTTTTATTTATTTATTTTGAGACAGGGTCTCACTGAGTTTGTAAGGACCTCACTAAGTTGCTGAGACTGGCCTCTAACTTGTGATCCTCCTGCCTCAGCCTTACAAGTCTGTTACTGGCATTTTGTTTATTTTTCTCCAACACTTAATTCTGTTCTGCACCAGGCACAAATCTAATTGCAGATCTTGTCTTTCCCTCCTGTGTGCTAGCCTGTCCCAACGCTGGGCACAGAGTCTTGTCCTTTTCTGTCTCAATATATCACAAATAAGTCCATAGTTCCTGTGTCTGAAGTGAAAACCACTAGAGTTGGCCTAAAATGGAGCCATTCGTGTGGATCTCATAATGTATGCTAGGATTATTCCTATGTCTAAGACTTTACAAAGACTACACAAATTTATAGTGTGTTCTTGTTGGTGTTTAAGGACTATAACTAAGCTATTTTTATATCTGATGATCATTCTTACACTGTTTTGCTAGATTCAGAATGCACAAGAGTCACTGACCCCAAGAGGGAGCTCTATGATCTGCTCTGTGAATTCAGTTTGTGATCAGGTGCTTGTAAAAGTTCTGAGTTGACTAGATCAGTCCAAGTTACCCTTAAAAAGGAATTGTGGAAGAACCATGAAGTACAAGCACACTGACTCGTTTTCTATTTAATCTCACCCAAGGCTCATCACCTGCCTAATTCATGTGTGTTGCAAAAATATTCTCTCATGAGAAATTGATTTCCTAACCTAAATACATTGCAGTTTGGCCTTGAACTTCATTCTGATGCCTACTTCATCAGACATCTTCTTGGGCCCACATCCAAGAAGAGTTCCTCTTACCTAATCTCTTAACAACAGTCTTTTACCACTTTCTTTTCCTTGGAACTTCCTTTCTCTTTCCTCTCTATCACCATGACTTTTCATGGTTTTGGGTTTTTTTCTTTTTTTTTTTTTTTTTTTGTACTGGGGATTGAACCTAGGGGTGCTTTACCACTGAATCACACCCCCAGTCTTTTAAAACTATTTTAGTTAGAGACAAGTTCTCGCTGAGTTGTGTAGGCCTTGCTAAATTGCTAAGGCTGGCTTTGATATTGAGATTCTCCTACCTCAGCCTCCCAAGCCGCTGGGATTACAGGCATGCACCACTGTGTAATTCAGCCTTTCCTCTTCCTCTGTTCATACCATTCTCTAGAAAGTCTATCCTGAACCAGCTTTTTAAAAGTTCTTACTTCCCATGTTTCTTTTTTTAAATTTTTTTTTTGTTCTTTTTAGTTATACATGACAGTAGTTGCCCATAGTTTAAAATACTATTTTTAGGCGAACTGTCCCCAAACCTAGATTTCTAACCCAGATGAGCTCCAGGATGAGCTCCAGACTCTCTATTCAATTACTTCCTAGATGATGCATTTGGGTATTCTGTAGGCACTTTGATTGAATATGTCCAAAATTTAAGTTATCATCTCCTGTTTCAATCTTCTCCCCATCATGAATTCCCTACCCTGGCAAACAGCATCAGCACCAACCCAGTTGCCCATGCTGTTAGTAGAGATAGGATCTCCCAACATAGGCTCCTCTGGTGAGAACTATGACCCTCACTCACTGAAATGAGTCCTGTGGTCATGTTTCTATTATATGACCCTTCTCCATGGTTTCATTAGGTTTGGGTGGATGCTGAACCCAACTTGCACCAATCAGATTGTCACTTGGGATTATGTTCAGGCATATTTTGAAACTGGAGATGGTGCAGTTATATGCACAGAGGAGAGTAAGGCTGGTTACAGAGAGAGAATGAGGTTGATGCACAAAGAGAAGCAGAGAAAGTAGAGTAGGACTTTAGATGGAAGTAGGGTTTTGGATAGAATAATCTGGGCCCTCCCCTGTAGGGCAGCCCCTGTCCCTGGATCACCACTCTCTGGATACAAAAAGTTGGCCTCTAAACTTTGGTAATTGATTCCTATTTTAAGTTCCATCTATTGAATTGCCTGCCATAAGTGTCGTCTTCCTGGCTGGACCCTGACTAATGTAGGTATTTTTGCAAATAAGCACAAGAAACCTGCATAATTTATTTTAAGAGTTGCCTGTGTTCCATGGATATTCCATCATTTATTTATTTATTTGACTATTGAGGAACACTTAAATTTTTGTTTCTGTTATAATCAGTGCTATAATGACCATCTTTGCATATGTATGTATTTCCACAATCCAAGTTTCTAGAAGTAGTTAGGGGTCACATGTTTGGGAGGTTGTTATTGTTGTTTGTTCATTTGTTTGTTTGCTTTGTGGCATTTGGGATTGAACCCAGGTGGCTTAATCTCCAGCCTTTTTAAATTTTTATTTCATTTAAGACAGAACCTCACTAAGTTGCCAAAGCTCAGGGCTGGCCTCAAACTTGCAATCCTGCCTCAGCCTCCTGAGTCACTGGGGTTACAGGCATACATCACCATGCCCAGCAGTATATGCATTTTTAAACTTAATGATATTTGCAAATTTGTCCCCCAAATTTGTTCCAATTAATACTTTCTCTTTTTTTTTTTGGTGGAGGGGGGGGACTGGGGACTGAACTCAGGGGCACTTGGCCACTGAGCCACATCCCCAGCCCTATTTTGTATTTTATTTAGAGACAAGGTCTCCACTGAGTTGCTTAGGGCCTCACTAAGTTTCTGAGGCTGGCTTTGAACTTGCAATCCTCCTGCCTCAGCCACCAGAGTTGCTGGGATTACAGGCGTGCACCACCACTCCCGGCTTCCAATTAATACTTTCAACAACTGTGCCATTAGAATGTCTGCTTCTCTACGCACTGGCCAACATTTTGCCATTCTCATGGGTAAAAAGTATTTCATTGTTGCTTTGCATTTCTTTAAACTCTGACTGAGTTCTAGTATCTTTCTGTATACTTATTGCTTATTTGCATTTCTTTTTCTGTGAACTGCCATGTAACTGGTTTTATTCTTTGCTTTTTTTTCATTGAATATTATATGGCATGAACTTTATCTAGAACAATAATTAAAAGCATCTTCAATAATAACTATCTGTCATTTCATTCCATGACTTACTATAATTATTCTTTTGTTATTGGACTTTTAGTTTGTTTCCAGTTTTTCCTAACACGTATAAATTCTTTTTGTCTTTTCTTTTAGAAGTGAGAATGATTGAAAATAGGAATAGATCAGAATGAAATATTCTCAACTAAGGTTATGAATAGCTAAAATTTGCCCTGAAGGTCAGCGGCTTTGTCATCAGACAGACCTACCAGCAAAGTGAGAAACTTCTCTAAGTCTGTTTCCTCCCCTAAGGACTGAATGAGAAGATGTATGCAAAGTACTTTGGACAGTCCTGACACATTGGAGGTCCTAAACACATATTAAGTATACCTTTGATCTAGAATGATTTAA
This sequence comes from Glaucomys volans, assembly GCA_020662805.1. Taxonomy (NCBI): domain Eukaryota; kingdom Metazoa; phylum Chordata; class Mammalia; order Rodentia; family Sciuridae; genus Glaucomys; species Glaucomys volans. Next base: position 47,797 of record JAJEJO010047979.1, read on the forward strand.
TTCTCTTTTCAGGATTAGCATATATTTAAACTTGAAATCATCTGTCATATCCCTATTTGCTAGATATTTGCTAGATAGTTCTAGATCATTGTGATAACCACTGGGTGGTATACTGGATCACAAGAGGACTCCAAAGTATATTTTAATGTGAATAGGGTCTCGGGCTGTCCAAACTTCTGAGAAAACTGCAGGGAAATGCTGTTAGGCATTACAAGATCATCAAAGTCATCAGAAACTCTTCAGACTTCCTACTGACTTTCCCTCCTTAGGAAGTTGAGACTAATGAGAGTGTTGATCTAGTGCTAGTAACATATTTTATTTCTTTAGAATTTATGCTAGATTAATTTCTCAATTTTTTAGGAAAGTGTATTCAGGGTGAACAGAAGGAAAGATTTTAATAGTTGAGATATACATTCTTTGCTTGCTGAAAGTTTAGCAAAGAACTGGGTATGGGAGTGCATTAACACATACAATTTTTTTTTGTACTGGGGATTGAACCCAAGGATACCCTACTACTGCGCTACATCCCACCCCTTCTTATGTTATATTTTGAAACAGGGTTTCACTGTGTTGCCCAGGCTGGCCCTGAAATTTGTGATAGTCTGCCTCAGCCTCTCAAGTATCTGAAATTGTAAATGTGTGCTACTGCACCCAGCTAACACATAAATTCTTAGATGAGGAATTATTGGGACATAAGAGATGTCCGTGTAGGCATGTGTATGTGTATGTGTTTAAGGGTTTTGATACATTTGCCGGATAGCCCAGTGAAAAGTTCACCCAATTTGCACTGGCACCAGCAGACTGTGAAGAGGCCTATTTACCCAAACAAATTTATTCAGTCAGGAGATATCTTCTAGAGAATTGTGTCATGAACAAGATGATCCCTTGACTAGGCACAGTGGCGGGCCATAGTCCCAGCTACTGGGGGACTGAGGCAGGAGGACCATTTGAGCCCAGGAGTTCAAGGGAGGACTATGGCCAGTCTGGGCAGCATGGGGACTCCCTGTTTCTCACATAGAAACACACACACACACAACCCTGCATGTATGGCTCAAATGATCTCCAGAATCTCAGGCTGTAATCAGCCCCTTTGTCCATCACAGTGAAGTTGAAACTACAGACCACCCCTTTCCACTATGTTCTCTTTAATTCCACAACTAATTTTTTTTAGCACCATTTATATGCCGAGAGCCTTTTTCTTGCCCTAGAACTCTCACATCAAAAATGGCGAGAACCACAGTTCTACAAAATTAGAAATGCCATAATATTTAGAAACAACTTCAGTTTCAAAGAAACCCAGTTCCAGGCTCTGTGAACTTGGGCGGGTTACCTAATTTCTCTGAACCTCAGTTTTCTCTTGCATACAATTGAGATCACAAAGCTTCTGAGAGAGGACTGATTTACAGTGTCTGCTTTATCAGCGTACTGTAGGTGATAGCATAGGGATTAAAAGTGTGGGCCCTGGGAGTGTGACTTTTTAGTTTAAATCATAACTCTCCTACTAACTGACTTTGTGACCACAGGCAAGTCATTTAACCTCTCTGTGCCTTTCCTCATGCCTAATGTGGGCATAATTATTTACCTCATAGTATTTGAGAAGATCAAATGAGATGATGCATGTAAAGAGCATCAGATTTAGAACCTAGAAAATGCTCAACTAATATATTTTTAAAGCAACTTTATTATTAAGGTGTAATTTACATACTGTTAGGGACTGAATCATGTTCCCCTCCAAAATTCCTATGTTGAATTCTAACTCCTATACCTTAGGATGTGACTGTACTGGAGACAAAGTCTTTAAATATGTAGTTAAACTGAAATGAGGTCACTAGGGTGGTCTCTGATTCAGTATGGTAGGTGTCTAGAAAAAGAAGAAATTTGGACACTACACAGAGAGGGAAGATGAGTTGAAACCAGTGGAGGAGATGGCCACCTGCATGCCAAGGAGAGGCCTGGAGCAGGAGCTTCCCTCACAGCTTCCAGAGGAACCAGTCCTGCTGACACTTTGACCCCAGACTTCCAGCCTCCAGAACTGCAAGAAAACTAATGTGTTGTTTAAGCCACCTGATCTGTGATATTTTATTATGGCAGCCCTAGCAAACTAAAGCACATACCATTAAATATCCATTTTAGTTTAGAATTCAATGGTTTTTAGTAAACTTACAGAGTTCTACACCATTACCACAATCTAATTTTACAATTTTGGGGGTTTTTTTTGTACCAGGGATTGAATCCAGGGGCATTTAACCACTGAGCCACATTCCCAGGCCTTTTTATAGTTTTTATTTTGAGACAGGGTCTTGCTAAGTTGCTTAGAGCCTCCCTAAGTTGCTGAGACTAGCCTCAAACTTGTGATCCTCCTGCCTCCTGAGTCACTGAGATTATAGGCATGCCCCATCATGCCTGCATTAATTTTATAATATTTTCATTACCCCTAAATGAAACCTTGTGCCCATTTATAATCATCCCTCATTCCCACCGTCAGCTCCAGAAAAGCACTAAGTTTCCTCTGTTTCAATAGATTTGTCTTTTCTGGATATTTTATATAAACCATCTCCAATGACTAGGAAATTTTACGTTTTGAGAGTCAATCTACTGTATATCCTTATCATCTTCTTAAAACTTCTTGCAATGAACCTGGTCTTCTGCCCTGTGATTTCTTCTGTATAGTAACATATTCCTATTATAGTTTATTTGCTGTGCCTGTAATTCCAGCATCTTAGGAGATTGTGGCAGGAGGATCACAAGTTTGAGGCCATCCTGGGCAATTTAGCAAGACCCTGTCTCAACTAAAACTTGTAAAGGACTGGAGATATAACAGTGGAAGAGCATTTTGCCTAGTATGTGCAAAGGCCCTGGGTTAAATCCCCAGTACTGAAAAAAATTTTTAAAAATCCAGAGACTAGGTGGGCTGGGCATGGTGATGCACACCTGTAATCCCAGCAATTTGGGAGGCTGAGGCAGGAGGATCACAAGTTTGAGGTCAGGCTCAGCAATTTAGCAAGGCCCTCAGCAGTGTAGCAAGATCTGTCTCGAAATAAAACAAAAAGGGCTTAGAATGTGAGTCAGTGGTAAAGCACTGTGGGCTTAATCCCTAGTATTTGAGAGAGAGAGAGAGGGAGAGGGAGAGAGAGAGAGAGAGAGGATGAGGGTGTGTGATTTTTAGTTGCTGGAGAAGAATTTTTTCAATAGAAATGCTAATGAAAAGCCGTTTTTCTATAGTAAGACCTGAACTGAAAAGGTCTTTCCCAGAGCCGCTCAGGCACATCTGATAACTCCTCGGGACATTCCATCAAGGCCACATATGCAGAACCTCAGTCTAGCCAGCAGAGCATCTGAACTGCCAAAGGAAGTGTTGAGGCTACACAAAGAAGGCACTTTGTGCAATGCTCTTTTGTTGAAAGATCCATCTAAATGAAATCTATCTAGGACAGTAGGTCAAAAACACAGTGGTTGAAGGCTTTGCTTTGCTCACCTCGAAGAGTCGACCATTCCTATAGTAACTATAGACCAAAATTAATGTAGGTGTACATATACATGCACCTCTGTGCCTATAGGTAACCATTTATTCAACAATGCTTGTTAAGTACCCATGTGGCAAGGTACTGTTTTAAATACTTGGGAATGTGGTAATGAATAAACAAAGGTCCCTGCCATTATGACATTAGCATGTTAGAAGGGAAAGTGAGAAAATAATGGACATAACAATAAGTAAGTTGACTATGGGGTGAAGTTAGAAGGTTTTAAATGACACAGGAAAATTATAGCAGGAAAAAGGGGTAGGGAATACTGGGGAGAAGCATGGTGGAGATTGCAAATTTAAATAGGGTGGTCTAGCAAGGCCTTATTGAGAAGGTGACATTTCAGCAAGATATTAAAGAGCTGAAGGAGTGAGTAGGTAATTATCTCTGGCAGAAGACCCAGGCAGACCCAGGTAGAAGAAACAGCCAGGATAAGCCCCCTGAAACAAAGTCATGTGGGCATTCTGGGACCACCCAAAGACCACCGAGGCCAGAACCAAGTGAGCAAAGGAAAAGGAGTGAGGCCAACAGCGGGTACCAGGGAGCCAGCCACACAGGGTCTTGCTGTCTGTGTCGAGGATTTTAGTTTTTATTCCGAATGAGACTAGAAACCTGAAGCACTTAAGTTTGCAAAAGATCCCTCTGGCTGGTCTCAAGGTGAGAAAGGGCAGAAGCAGGCATGGTGATCAGGAGCTTATTTTAGAATCCAAACAAGAGATGATGGTGGTTAGGGTCAGGAGGAGTGGACATGCTGTGTTTGTGCAACCGGAAATTAATTTATCCAACCAATGTTCACAGGCACGATGCCATGTGCTGGGAGGCTATGACAATGTGGTCACAGTCCCTCCTCTATTATTATAAATGACATCCAGAGTTAAGGTTGACAGAAGGCTTGCCAGGGTCAGGTTCTCTATAAGCTTGAAAGGGGTTCACTCTGTGAATCCAAACCTACCTCGAGGGTTCAGGGGCCATTATTTTATTTACTTATTTATTTTGTTGTACTAGGGATCGAACCCAGGAACATTCACCTCTGAGCAACATCCTCAGTCCTCTTTCTTTGCTCATTTTTGGTACTATAGAATGAACCCAGAAGTGCTTTACCACTGAGCCAACCCTTATCCCCTTTTTATTTTTTATTGTGAGACAGTCTTACTAAGTTGCCCAGGTGGGCCTTGAACTTGTGATCCTTCTGCCTCAGCCTCCAAAGTAACTGGGATTACCAGGGTGCACCATTTATAAAGGGCTTGGGATGCAGCTCAGCAGTAGAGTGCTTGCCTAGCATGTATAAGACCCAGGATTCAATCCTAGCATTGCAAAAATAAATAAAAAACAAAGAAGAGGAGAGTCAAACCTGGAGAGAATCAGCAGCTAAAGTCATACAGCCAAAGTCAGAACCCAAGTGCACAGAGTCAGGTTGCAAAATGCCTCCCTAAAGATGCAGGTATACTGAGGGTTATAATAGGATGACATGGGAGGAAGCAGAGACGACTACCTGGAGGAGGTGACACTGAAACTGAGGCTTAACAGGAGTTAGCCATGGGAGAGTGGATGTAGGGAGAGCAGAAAGCAGGGATGGAAGAGGAATACTCTAGGTAGAGGGAAGATTGCTTGCAAAGAAAGCCCTAGAAGTAAGAGAGCAGGACATTAGAAAGACTGAAAAAACCACAATGTTGGAGCTGGGCGTGGCATGTGCTCCTCGAGCTACTTGGGAAGCTGAGCTGGAGGATGGCTTGAGCCTAGGCATTTGAGGTCATCTGAGCAACATAGTAAGCCCATCCTCTGCCCCTGTCTCAAAACAAACAAGCAACTCATAATGTTGTTGGGTTTCCAATGTGTGAAAGGTGGTGATGTGGAATAAACCAAAAAATCAAGCAGAGGGTAGAACTTTGGCTTAATAAACTTACTAGTAGATCAAAAACCTACTAATTATAGATGTGTCTTTTAAATTTTTCTTCCTTGGGATCTCACATTGTAAAATACATCAACCAAAAGAAATTGGATCTTCAAGTCAGAGAAGCAATGGCAGCCCCATAAGCAGCCTGTGGGGCTAAAATTCCTTTACACTCCATCTCCCCCTCAGTCTAACCCAAATAAATGTTCTAAGTAAAGCAATGATCTGTTTACACAAACTCAGCTCAGGACAGGACCTCTGCCCACATTTCCATGAAGCAGCGATCCCTAACATATCCAATACAAAAATTTTGAAGACACCATTACAAAGAAGTTTAACTGAGGGGTTTGGGGTGTGACTCAATGGTAGAGTACTTCCCTAACATGCATGAGGCCCAGGGTTCAACTCCCGAAACTGAAAAACATAAAATGAATTTAAAAATTTGAAAAGAATTGAGGGCTGGGATTGTGGCTCAGTGGTAGAGCGTTTGCCTACCACATGTGAGGCACTGGGTTCGAGCCTCAGCAATGCATAAAAGTAAATAAAAATAAAGATATTATGTCCATCTACAACTAAAAAACAAATTTAAAAAAAAAAATTGAGGGCTGGGGTTGTAACTGAGTGGTACAACGTTTGCATAGCATGTGTGAGACCCTGGGTTCAATCCTCAGCACCACATAAAAATAAATAAAATAAAGGTATTGTGTCCACCTACAACTAAAAAATATATTTAAAAAAAGAATTAAATCCTGTTGTCCCACTTAATAAGCTTTGAAATAATATGAGTTATTTCACATCTATAAACTTCATTTATTCTTTAAATGAACATATTGCTCATCTCAGATCATCACCACTCTCAACTGAATTAGTGCATACAAACTGCATACCTGATACTATTTATTCATTTACAGGACACAAATATCTAAATAATGATTGCACATTCTGAGAGGTAGAGTGTATTATCATTCCAAAAGTTGGACAAATTATTTAGTGATACAGGAATAGAAGAAGATTCAACTGTTTGATGTTTACAAATTTTGTTCATTTTTGTCCAGAATTTTCTTTTTCTTTTCTTTTCTTTTTTCTTTTTTTTTTTTTTTTTTTGGTATTGGGGATTGAACCCAGGGGCACTCCACCACTGAGTCATATCCCCAGCCCTATTTTGTATTTTATTTAGAGACAGGGTCTCACTGAGTTGCTTAGGGCCTCGCTAAGTTGCTGAGGCTGGCTTTGAACCCGCGATCCTCCTGCCTCAGCCTCCCAAGTGCTGGGATTACAGGTGTGCACCACAGCGCCCGGCCAGAGCTTTCTATTTAACTTACTTCAAAATAAGATGGGGACTTTGTAGCTTATGATGTCCAGAAGTAAGACAGTGCACCAAATTCTTAAACAGAGAAGCCTCAGGATTTCCAGGGTGAAAGCCGCCTTGGCCTGATGAGAAGTGCCTGCCTGACTTGGTGTTAACCAGGGCAGGGTAGCTGTTTGCTCCTCAGTGGCCCTGGGAATGAATTTGAACTGCTTTGTGCTTGTATGGCTTTATTTTTCAGGGGAAATGTTGCCACCAGTTTTGCAGAATATCTACAATTTAGCAAGGAATAAGGTCTGTAGCAAAGTGTTGTAGTCTTTGGGAGGGCAGAGCTCAGAAATCCCAAATTCTTTTGTTTTTTTTTATTTTTAAGAATTTAACCTTTATTTATGTTTATTTATTTGTTTTTATGTGGTGCTGAGGATCAAACCCAGTGCCTTACCAGTGCTAGGCAAGCGTTCCACCATTGAGTTACAACCCCAGCCCCCAAATTCTTTTTTTTTTTGGAACTGGGGTGTTCTACTATTGAGCCACATTCCCCACCTTTTTTTTTTTCTTTTTTTTTTTTTTTTTTTTTTTTTTTTCTTGTTTTTTTTAGTACTAGGGATTGAACCCAGAGGTGCTTTTTCTTGTTTTTTTTTTTTTTTTCCTCTTTTTTTTAGTACTAGGGATTGAACCCAGAGGTGCTTTTTCTTGGTTTTTTTTTTCCTTGTTTTTTTAGTACTAGGGATTGAACCCAGAGGTGCTTAACCATGGAGCCACATCCCCAGCCCTTTTTTAAATATTTTATTTAGAGACAGAATCTCACGAAGTTGCTGAGGCTGACTTTGAAATTTGATATCTTCCTACCTTAGCCTCCTGAGTCACTAGGATTACAGACATGCGCCACCATGCCTGGGATACATACAGTATTCACAGAGAACATAAACTAAGCAATTCCAAAGCCCTAGACACACTCGTGGTGCAAACACACACACACACACATAGAAGGAGCAGCACTTTGGCATAGGAGCCAGGAACCAGGAAGGCAAAGAGAGGAACAGGAGAACTTGTTTCCCCAGATGGGTTTTAGCCCCCTACGCAGTATTTCAAACCCAAGTGAGAACAAAACCAATTTACTCAGTGGCTCAAAAGAAACACTTAACTGTCAAAAAAGTGCAGTTCATGTGCCACATAACAAAGTTTTGGGTAACAACAGATCGCATATACTACTGTGTCCCTAGGATTATAATGGAGCTGAAAAATTCCTATCACCTAGTGACATTATAGCCATGTGATGTCTATCACAACACATCATCCATGTGCTTGTGGTGAGGCTGGTGTAAACAACACTACTATGCTAGGTTCCGAAAAACAATGCACTTCATTGTGCCAGTAGCAACCTCACAGTCTCGTGTTTACTGTGTCTCTTGACTGCATCACGAGGTCATGTTGAGGTTGACCTACACCATCTAGACTGGTATAAGTATACCCTGATGTTTGCACAAGGAAATCACCTCGCCATGCATTTCTCAGAACATATCCCTATCAGTAAGCAATGCACAATTATATTTGGAGCTAGCAATGGACCTGTGACAATTTCAAGTAAGAATTCAGTGACAAAAATGGGAAAGAAGTGGCCTTGATGCTTAGTAGGAGGTGGCTACAGCTGCAAAAGCCAAGACTCTAGGCAGTGGCAGGGGGTATCGGGTAGGTGAAAGCGTGTGTTGGGGGGAGATGGCCATGTGTGAACTGAGAGCCGAGGGAGGAATGTCAGAGGGCAGTGCCGGAGAACTGGCCAAGGCTCACAGACAGACATGTCCTTTAAGATGCCATGAGCATCACCGCCTGAAGGTGGCATCTCTCCCTCTGCAGAATTCCTGTGAAGATTAAGAAGCCTTGAAATACATTTGTGGAAGGTCAGTTCACATCTGTTTTCTATTTGTCATCTTCTGTCAGCACTTCTGTGAGAACAGAGCCATTACACCAGCCTTGGAAGCCAGAGGCAGCAGATCCTCCAAGCCTGGCACTTCCCAGGCCTTGCTTCCACCTCGATGGGAGAAGAGTGGCCAATTCCAACACATCCCAGATTCGGCTCTCGGTTCCTATGACAGCCACTAACTCACTTGCAAACTGCTTCAAAGAGCAAAGAGGTACAAAGAATTCAACCTGGTTAAACAATGATCCTCCCTCCCCAACTGAATAACAAAACATGAACAACAAACAGCTCAGAGGCTGTTCATTCTCTGATGTCTTAAATTTATTATCTAGCAAGCAAGAAAAATAATTCTCCTGATTTTTAATACTATTTGCAGTCCTCTAGATAAAGAAGTGGAGTCTACCCAAGAGACATACTGCAAAGTAATTGGCCCCAGAGAAACTCCCAGAACTTAGTAACACTGGCTGGGGCCTAGTGATGGTTATCAGAATGGTGAAGGTTTCCAAACAGTGCTTATCTGAGTGTGGAGGCACTTACCACAAGCAAGGAGAGATTGCCATTGATCTGGTTCAAAGGGCAGCTGAAGAAGCACACTAGGCACATTCCCTGCCCGTCTCACTACAGCCATCCTGCCACCATGATCAGGCTTTTCCAGCATTTGGATTTGAAATTTCAAGGCCCCTATGAGAATTCTATTTCTTTGTAGGTCAGTGTGTAATGACCAACTTCCAATGCTTAATTTTGATGATGCTAATGCATTTGGTGAGAAGTGGATAGTTTGTCCCCAACTGGGTCACGACTAAATCATGAAAATATCAGGTGTGAATCCTTTTGAAGCATCTGAGCGGATGAGAAAGTATGACCAATTACTCTGTAAAAGTCACCTAGGAGGCAGGCAAAAATTCTATGATTACAAACCCTTTGCCTTTCAAGTCGGATAACCTGTGTTTTTCCACTAGTAATTCTGTGGGCGTTGTAGAACTAGTTTGAAAGTGAATACTTAATTTTATTGAGCACTATTCATGTGCTGTGTTTCTTGGACTGTTTATTGGTGTTTCTGTAAAAACAACAGCAACCGTTTGTTATTGTGGAAAACAGTCCCCTGGAAATCAGCAGGATTTAGTTTGATGTTGGCATTTTTGTTGCAATGCCTCCCCAGAAATGCTTGACTTAATATTTTTACAATAGAAAAAAAAAAAAAAAAGCAATAAAAACGTCTAAAGCCAGATGTCCCTTAAAAAAAAGCTGCTGGGGAAATCTTGTCTCACATAGAAAGAGATTTTCAGTTAAGATGATCAAATGAAATAAGTTGCATTTAAAGTTTCTGGCCTTCTTGTTTATCTTAGTTAAATAAAGCTGTGTATTTTAGAGATGCAATCAAAGGTCATTCTTCTGAGGGACACAGAGTCTGGGGATTACCTTGTATCAGAGAAGCACTGCTCGCAGTACCCGCAGCCTCGCCAGGTGTGAATGTTGCTCATATTCAGGGGATAAGAGTTCCAAAATCAGTCATGTTTGAACTGCAGATACTGTGCTTGCAGTATGCATAAGACCTGTTTACTAGTTTTCTGATCTGCACCAAATCTTTTTTTTTTTTCCCCTGGGCACCAGGGATTGAACTCAGGGGCACTTGACCACTGAGCCACATCCCCAGCCCTATTTTGTATTTTATTTAGACACAGGATCTCACTGAGTTGCTTAGAGCCTTGCTAAGTTGCCAAAGCTGGCTTTGAACTCTGATCCTCCTGCCTCAGCCTCCCTAGCTGCTGAGATTACGGTGTGCACCACCGCACCTGACTGATCTGCACCAAATCTTGATTGCCAACTTTTTTAAAATACCTTTATTTATTTGTTTGTTTGTTTTCATGTGGTGCTTAGGATCGAACCCAGTACCTCACACTTGCTAGACAAGTACTCTACCACTGAGCCACAATCCCAGCCCTTAATAAATGCTCATCTAAAACTTCACCTGTGGACAGAAGGATGTATATATTGGAGGGAGTCAACAATCAACAATTAGAATGACTCGGGTTTTCCTGCCCAACATATTTCCCTTACTAGAATTCTTCCCTGTGTGACAGTTAACTCTCATTTACCTGTTTCAATTTAAACTAAAGCCTACATCATCTCAATACACATGAGCTAACCCTGTAACTCACCAGCAGTTACCCTTGTGTCTGATGAATTGTAAATAGAGATGGCTTAAGTTTCACTTCAGTCATTTCTTGCCCGCCTTGCTGATCATTCTTTAGGGCTCAGTTCAAGTGTCACAGCCACCGAGAGCTCGCTTTCCCACTCTCAGTCACCATCCTCCTATATTTCACACCTCCACTGTGTCTGTCCACCAGGCTTTATTGTCACATGTGTATTTCACTCTCACCAGTTGAATGAGACCCCCATCAGAGGGGCTGTGCCTCTTCCTCCTGGTCTGTGAGGACTGAGGATCAGCTCAGTGCCTGCCTTTTTAGAAAGCTCATGTAAATGTTTGTTGAAGGAAAGAATACTGTGTGTTGGGCCCTCTGATGTGATAAAGGACAGAGGATGATTCAGTTCCCTCCCTCAAGGAGTGTCCAGTACAGTGGACCAGAGAAGATTTGGCCATGAGAATAATGCAAGAATATAGGTGACAGATGGCATTATCAATACAACATTTGAGATCCTGGGAAGACCTTCCAAAAATTGGAACTGCATCAGAAAAAAAAAAAAAAGTTATTTGGTGAACTTGAAGTTGTTCAGGTGTTGATAGGTAGGTGTAATGAAGGATGGGCCTGGATGGTTGAAGGTCCTCAGTTTTGGATTTTCTTCAAGTGATAGGGAGCTACTGAAAGTATCTGTTTTTTGGTGTTTTTTGTTTGTTTGTTTGTTTGTTTTTGCAGTGCTGGGGATTGAACCCAGGGCCTCGTGCTTGCGAGACAGGCACTCTACCAACTGAGCTATATCCCCAGACCCCTGAAAGTATCTTATGGACCAAGAATGGTATGGGCAAATGAGCTGTCATTGCTCTGAGATTGAAATACAACCAAACTGGGGCTGGGTTTGTGGCTTAGGAGTGGAGGGCTTGCCTAGCATGTGTGAGGCACTGGGTTCAATCCTTGGCACCACATGAAAATAAATTAATTAATTAATTAAATCAAAAATAAATAAATAAATATAACTCAACTGCTGAGAAGGAAAGTGGACAGGAACCTTTACCAACAACCATGATTCATTCCCTCAGCTACTGAATGTACAGCAATAGAAAGGCATCTCAGTGGTGTTTTAGAAAGGCGATTCTAGCAGGGTGTGAGAAATGAGATTAGGATGAGGACAGGACTCAGGGAGACCAACTGGGAGAGCAGGGGGTTATGACTGACTGAAGAAATGCTGTGGAGGTCAAAGGAAAGGGATAGGCAAAGTGATTTGCAGCCTGGAACACTGCGAGAACTCCAAAAGCAGTTAACTAGTTGTGGGGACCTGGTTTGGTTGGGGAGAAGGGGGTGGGAGGCTAGTTGACAGGTTGTACTTCAGATCTATTGAATCTGTGGTGCTGGAAACACACCCAGAGGGATATTTCCAGCAGATGGTTGGAGATGTGTGAAGAGAACAGGAGGGAGAGAGATTTGGGACAGAGAGATTTCAGCAGCTCTTCGTATAAACGGATGGATGACAAAAACCACATAACTCCACTTATTCCATACAGGTGGATGAGGTTCCTAGACAGAAAATTCCAGAACCAAAACCAAGGAAAAGGCTTTATTTAGGAGGCAGGAGGAAGACAGCCAGCAAAATTGGCATTAGGATAACACTGAAGTGTACACTCAAAAACAGCCAAGCTAAGGCGGAGAGTGTAACTCGGTGCTAGAACGCAGCTCAGCGTTCACAAGGCCCTGGGTCCAACCGTTAGCAGTACTTAAAATAGAAAAAAGGTCAAGATAGTAAGTTTTATCTTATGTAAACTTCAACACAATCATTTATTTTAAGTTGGAGGGGAGGGGGAAGATGCCCTTTAGCTACCAACCCTCCCCTACTCCCTCACCCTCACCTCAACACCCCTAGCCCTTATTGGGCACCAGTTTTTCGTCTCTGTGAGTTTACCTATTCTGGATGCTTGGTGTGGATGGATTCATGATGTGATTTGGGGACTTTGTGTCTTTCACTTGGTGTGGTGTTTTGGGGGTTTGTCTATGTTGTGGCATGTGTTGGTACTTTTTGTTTTTAGTACTTAGGTTATTTTTTGAAGAATTTAACCTTGTCAGGCATGGTGGTGTGCACCTGTAAGCCCAGTGGCTCTGGAGGCTGAGGCAGGAGGATCTCAAGTTCAAAGCCAGCTTCAGCAAAAGTGAGGTGCTAAGCAACTCAGTGAGACCCTGTCTCTAAACAAAATACAAAATAGGACTGGGGATGTGGCTTTGTGGTCAAGTGTTCCTGAGTTCAATCCTCGATCCAAAAAGAAATAAAATAACCTATTTTTTCTTTTTTTGGTGCTGGGAATTGAACCCAGGGCCTTGTACATGTGAGGCATGCACTCTACCAACTGAGTTATACCCCCAAACCCTTTATTTTATTTGTTTTTATGAGGTGCCAAGGATTGAACCCAGGACCTGATCCATACTAGGCAAACACTTTACCCTGAGCTACAACCCCAGCCCTTAAGTTATTTTTTTAATTAACAAATAACATTCTGTTCTATGAATATACCACATTTTGTTTACCCATTAGTCAGTTGCTAGACATTTGGATTGTTTCCACCTTTGGTATTATGATTAGTGCTTCAATAAACATTCTTGTACAAAAAAAAGATGTTATGAATCATCATACAAGAAGGTTATCAAGGAGCATGAAGTCAAAATTTATAGGGAGAAAATGCTACAGAGTTGTGTTACTTACTTAATAAAAACATTATTTAATTTTTAAATTTTATATTTCTATGTTTCAGCTATCTAAATATTATATTAAACTATGTTTACTTTCTATGCAAGTTAATATTCACATTTGTACCAAAATAAAACAAAGCACAATCTGGCTTTGGGAATCTAACAGAACCAGGACCATGAAGCGCTAAGGAAGGCAAACGGTGTTGTTTCTAGAAAGGTGATTGAAAGATGAAGAAAATTCAAGGACAATGAGAACACCACAAACCCCTGTGCATCCCATAACCAGGAAATCAATAGTGACTTTCAAGAGGACACCTCAAATGGAAAGGAATAAAACCACAAATCTAGAAGATTGTAAACTCAAATGCTTACAAGGACCTGACAGGCCACAGGAGTAAGAAAAAGGGCCAGCAGATACTCTGACAGCCTGGTAGTCACATGCCATACCCAAAGTTAACAGCTGTGCCCACAACATTACTGCCCACAGAGAGAGTGGTTCAGGGCAGCCAGATGTCTGGTCTCTATGGAAAAGACTAAAATCTTTATTTCTAAGTGAAAATTTCAGTTTTAAAAACATCGTTAAGGTGCCAGGCGTGGCAGCACACACCTGTAATCCCAGCAATTCAGGAGGATGAGACAGGAGGATCGAGAGTTCAAAGCCAGCCTCAGCAAAAAGCGAGGCACTAAGCAACTCAGTGAGGACTCACTGTCCCTAAATAAAATACAAAATAGGGCTGGGGATGTGGCTCAGTGGTCAAGTATGCCTGAGTTCAATTCCCAGTACAAGGAAGGAAGAGGGAGAGGAGAGAGAGAGAGAGAAAGAGAGAGAGTTAATCCCAGCAACTCAGGAGGCAGAGGCAAGAGGATCACAAGTTTGAGGCCAGTCTCAGCAATTTAGCCAGGCCCTAGGCAACTTAGAGAGACTGTGTCTTAAAATAAAATACAAAACAGGCTGGGGATGTGGCTCTATAGTTAAGTTCCCCTGGGTTCAATCCCCAGAACCAAAAAAAAAAAAAAAAAAAGGAGAAGTTGAGCTCACTCAGGTCCTCAATTCCAAGATGACAAAAAAAGAAGGAACCAGTAGTTGTGTGGAAAAGGCTAAGGTCACCTTTAGCCTATGTGTTTCATCAACTGCTGGCCATGTATGCCCAAGGACATGGCCATTATGTTACCACCAGAAACATGTGGACACAGCTGTCAGGGCACTTCTGAAGTGAGGCTCTTCCACATCTGTGTACTTCCCAAGCGGTATGTGAAGGAGCAGTGCCATTCACAGCAGGGGAGTCAGGAGTCATTCCAGTGGAGTCCGGAGGACACAACCCCCTGCCCAGATTGAGTCATGTGGGTGCTGACCCACAACCTCCGCCTTACACTTAGCAGGCATCAGGCCACAGATTTGATCCCCAGCACCTCCCTCAAAAGTAGAAGTTGAATCACCTGTTAAAAATGAGGGAGACAGAGTAGACCGTAGCTCCAAGAGGGTGGGGAAGGTTTGGAGCTGTCCCCAGGATTGGGATGCAATAAGTGACAAATCAAATAAAGGCCTGGTTGAAGTTCAAAGCACACATCCATAGGGATTTTCCATTTAATCAGCACTTTTTAAGTGACTTCTGCATTCTGGGCACTAGGCTAAGCCCTAGGGATTTCCAGTCAAGTAAAAAAGATAGATGAAGAAATAAGTAATTGCCACAGGGCTGTAGATGTCATAAAAGGGTTATTATTAATAGGACACTGTTGAGAAAAACAGAAGAGAAACATTCTGGAAGGCTTTCTGAGGAGGAGACATTTAAGCTTATGTTTTTTGTTACCGGAGATTGAACTCAGGTGCACTCAGAACTGAGCCACATTCCCAACCTTTTTTGTATTTTATTTAGACACAGGGTCTCACTGAGTTGCTTAGGGCCTCACTAAGTTGCTGAGGCTGGCTTTGATCCTCCTGCATCAGCCTCCTGAGCTGCTGGTATCACAGGCATGCGCCACCACGCCCGGTCTACACTTATGTTTGAAAGATGAGTTGTGGTTGCTGCGAAGATAATGGGGAAGGCCAGAGGAGACAATGTGTGCAAAGCACCACAGGCAACAAGAAGCATGATCATTCTGGGAATTTCAGTAATTCCTTATGTCTGAAACAGTGCTCTTGGCAGAGCGGGAGAAGAGGGAATTGAAGAGCTGACACGAAGAAGCATGAACAATCATGAAACTTGAACTTGCCCTTGAGACAAGGAAGAGCCATAGAAGAATTTCAAGCATGACAGTGACAAACATCTGTTTGGTAGAAAGGTTACTTGCTAGAAGAATGTCAAGAAGGAGGCCAATGTTAATGTTCAATTATGTACTCAGAAACAGTAGATGTATCTTGATTGATCTAAGTGAATCATAGCGATTTTTAAAAAATTTTTTTAGTTGTTGATGGACCTTTATTTATTTATTTTTATGTGGTGCTGAGGATCGAACCCAGTGCCTCACACATCCTCAGTGAACACTCTTCCACTGAGCCACAACCTCAGTCCTGAATCACAGCAATCTTAGTCTCTTTATCCACTAGTTGTTCTAGGGTTTGAGTGGACAACCCAGTGCAGATCAATTGGTACAATAATGTCTACACGTAAGTCATTCTTTGACAAGACAGAAATGCTGAGAAGAAAGCTTCTATTACCCCCTTCCTTCCCTCTTTTTCTGGATTGCTATGTGAGGATGTAATGTTTGAAGATCAGCCATCATTTTGGAATTATGAGGCAATAAACCTAAAGATAAAAGCTATCAATTTAAAGATGGCAGAACAGAAGACAGACCCTGGGTTCTTAGTGACACTTTTTTTAAAATATTTTTTTTTTTTAGTTTATTTTATTTATTTATTTTTATGTGGTGCTGAGGATCAAACCCAGTGCCTCACATGAGCTAGGCAAGCGCTCTACCACTGAGCCATGACTCCAACCCCTTAGTGACACTTTTGATTTCCAAAATCTCTCTGGGATGTCCTGCCTTGCGGTAGCAAGTCAATAATCAATGACTTTATGGTTTAAATCACAATTGGGGTGTGTGTGTGTGTATTTTTTTTTTTTTTTTTTTTTTTTTTTTTTGTGGTGGTTCTGGGGATTGAACCAGGGCCTTGTGCTTGCAAGGCAAGCACTCTACCAGCTGAGCTATATCCCCAGCCCTGGGTAGTTGTATTTTTTATTAATTCCCACAATGCATCGTTTGTGGTCATCTCAGTAGAAAGTTCAGGAACAAATAATCCAAACCAGCTGCCAGAGTCACTTATCTAGTCCTATTTCCATGCTCAGGGGACAGGATGCATCCCACCAGTTCGTGTTCTACATCTCCACCAGTGCTGATTCCCACTGCCACCTGTCTGACATGAATTAGACAAAGCTGCCTTCCTCCTTCAGGTGTTCTTTGTAGGTTTCCTTGCTGTCTCCTAGAGAGAATTCACATCTCTCACAGTCTCAGGCTGTTGGCATTTATTATATTAAATTACAGCTAATTATGAAGCCAGGAACCTTGTTTTCTTTATCTGCCTGCCTGTGGCAGAAAGGCTGGCACATAATAGTTCTCAAAAATGTGCTTTAAGTGGAGAGGCCTGAATAACAAACATTGAATAAAGGCCTGAATAAAGAGAACATTGGACTGTTGTTGATGTTTCAAATGCTAGAGATGGAATGTTGTGGGGGCTCACACATGCTAGACAAGGTTCTACTGCTGAGCTACACATGCGGCCCCCAAATATTGGACTTTTGAATGCCCCTCCCCAGATTTGCCTTGCCGGCTCCTAGTCAGCTTGCTAAGGGGAGAGCTGAGGTGCTGGTCCCCTGGCGTGTGGACCAGCTCAGGCAGGGCCTCTGCGGCACCCACACAGTGAGAGCTGCTGCAGAACCAGTTCTCAAGCCAGCCCGACCTGACTGGTGGAATCTGAGGCTCTTCCCACCTTCTAGACTCACTGGCAGCACTGCGCCTCAGGCTGTGGCTTTCCCAGTGGCTGCCTGGAGGGCTCTTGGATTACTTACTGCAGCAGCCCAGGAGCGCTAGGGAGTTATCACCCTGTGGGGTCTGCTTTGACCAAAGAGAGGCAGGAGGAGCACTGAAGCAGCACGTGAATGCAGCCTCCTTGCCCCCTGACCCTGTGGCCTGACCATGCAACCCACCTATGTTCCCACCAAGCCGGAGTCAACTTCCTGCTGCACCTCGTGGGATTTGCTTTCTCTCCATCCCTGACTGGCTTCCTTTTAACTCAGGCTGCCCTGGAATTGTAACCCCTCCTTTCTAATAAAACGTCTGAACAGACCCTTGCCTCAACCTTTGTTTCTAGACTAGGACAAAGTCTTACAGTGATTATTCAGACACAGTTTTTTTAATCCTAAATGTGTGGGTGCTACTTCAGTTTAAATTCTCTTTTAAATGCAGGCATCCAGGGATGCCAAAATGGCACAGGATTTTTAAATTTTTGTTTAAGTAAATCATTATCCACAAGAGGCATTTCTTAAAAAAATCAGTCTGAGCCAGATACTGTGGTGCTTGCCTATGGTCCCAGATACTCAGGAGGATGAAGAGGGAGGATCTCTTGAGCCCAGGAGTTGGAGACCAGCCTGGGCAACATGGAGACCCTGTCTAAAAAAAAAAAAAAAAAAAATCAGTCTGTTGGTTTGAAAGCATTTAAGGAGGCGAGTCTCAAGGGCAGTCAATTTACTCCTAGAATAAGCAAACATTTAATTGTCTTTGATTTTAAACATTGAGTTGTCAGTTTGAGCTTGATAATGATTCTTTTAAAGTGGCATTATTTCTCAATGCATCAAGCCTGTGTTGACAAGTTTCTTGAAAGAGTTGGAAGAATTGAAAAACACATAATTATCCTTTGCTTGATGTTTGGCTATCTTAATACCATCTAATATCAATAAAAGTTACAGCAAATTGTGAGTGTCTAAGTTATTTTCTTTTGACAGATGCGGAGTCCTACATTACTTTTAAACATTATTCTGTTTATCACAGGCATCTTTTGATGCAGTTGAATTTGTTTTCTATTGAATACATGTAGGAGTTATGTATAATTAATTGAAAACTCCTCAGGAGAAAAAAAATGAAGCCTGACTTGAAGTAGCAGCATAATCATCTTGAATTTGTGGATGCTTCTGCCTGTAGGGGTCTGGAATCATTAACCAAGATAATTGAAAAACATAATTTACAATAAAAATATTAACCTACATACTTTCATCTGACATAAGAAACCTAGTCTTGGGCTGGGGTTGTGGCTCAGTGGTAGAGCACTTGCCTAGCATGTGAGAGGCAATCCTCAGCACCACATTAAAAAAATAAATAAAATAAAGCCGGGCGTGGTGGCGCAGGCCTGTAATCCAAGCGACTTGGGAGGCTGAGTCAGGAGGATTGCGAGTTCAAAGCCAGCCTCAGCAACTTAGTGAGGCCCTAAGCAACTCGGTGAGACCCTGTCTCTAAATAAAATACAAAATAGGGCTGGGGATGTGGTTCAGTGGCCGAGTGTCCCTGAGTTAATCCCTGGTTCCAAAAATAAATAAATAAATAAATAAATAAATAAATAAATAAATAAAATAAAGGTATTAAAAAAAAAAAGTCTAAAAATTTTAGCATATTGCCAGACTACTCAAAACAGAAACACAAAAGCAAGCTGAAATAGAAAAAAAAAAAAATTGACTCTGCTTTGAGAAAGACCAATAGGAGAACTGTGCATGTTGAGAGGGACCCACTAAGAAAAAACTAAGTTGCTTGGGGCCTCGCTAACTTGCCCAGGCTGGCCTCAAACTTGCAACCCTCTTGCCTCAGCCTCCTGAGGCAGTGGGGTTACAGGCATGCATCACCATTCCCATAGTTTGTGAATAGAAAAAACCTTCAGAGCACACTCAACTAAGATTGGGCAATAAAAACATTCATACTGTATTATGTATATATTAAAAATAACCAACTCTCACCTGTCCTGCTAATGTACAGTGGGCCCAAAATCAGTTGGCAAAGATTTGTTAAATGCTAATGGTAGGGATTAAAAAGGAGACTTTTACCTAAAGACCATGCCCTAGGTTCCTGCAACTATGTTCCCTGTTCAAACTGGAAATTGCTAGGATCAACTCAGACTTGCATCAGCTATGACCTGCATTGTAATTGAGCTTGCCCTCTTGCCAGGTCGTCTGGAGAAGAAAAGATAACAACATGTAGGAAGGAAGTTATATAGGTATGATGGTTCAGGGGAGGAGAATTTTAAGAAAGCAGCCAGTGACCCAAATGTTAACCTAAGAACAACAGGAATAAAGAACAGCCTTTGGATTTGCCCAGAGATGATTATTGATATTCTTCAAAATAGCCATTCAGACACTCCAAATTCTGGCCATGACGGAATAACTGGATCTGGCATTAACCCTGAATGAATAAGAAAATGGACAAAACATATGAAAATATGAAACAACTGCTTTCAGTCTATGGGCCACAGAAGGTAGAACTGCGATCCTTGAGAGAAGGGGGTTCTAAGATGACTTTGGCTTTCTGCCTGGAAACACATCCCTGGCCATGGAGCAGGGAAGGAAATTAAGAGACTGATGTCTCAATTTCTTTCAGTCACCTAGCCTCTAGAACTGAGAGAAAATAAATTTGTTGTAAGTCACGCAGTTTGTGATGTTTTGTTATAGCAGCCTTAGGAAACTAATACAAGCATTATAATAGGGGAATTTATTTCAGAATTGCTCTTTTCAAGCTTAGTTGTTATGGGGAGCACTCAGTGAGGACTCTACACCGAGGAGAAACCTTTGAAGCTCTTCAAGTGCCTGCTAGGCCCACTGCCCACTTCTGAGAAACAGACAGTCCCCTGTTTGTTTCTGGGTTTTTGTTTGTTTGTTTGTTTGTTTTCTCTTTCATTCTTACTTTCCATGTGAAACCAACCCTACTCCTCCAGCAATTTATTTACTTATTTATTGGTTGGTTGATTGGTTAGTTGGTACTGGGGGTTCAATCCAGGGATACTTAACCACTAAGCCAACTTTTAGTCCTTTTTATATTTTTTATTTTGAGACAGGGTATCACTAAGTTGCTGAGGCTGCCTTTGAACTTGCAAGGCTCCCCATTCTCTGGGATTACAGGTATGTACCTGGCCCTCCAGCACTATTTGCTTGGAACCAAAGTCCCCTGGAAGTGAGCTAGTAGAAGGACACCAAAAAGAGATTGGTGTCAAACTACCTACGAGGGACACTGTAGTGGACAGTAGCAAATCCACTCAACGAGGAAATATAAATTCTAAAGAAATAAGGAATAAACAGTATCCTCATCCAAGCCGAGTTTTTATTTCAGTTCTCCATGAGGCTGCAGACATCTCTGGGAAACTGAGACCAAGAGTGGCTGTGCAGCTAAGGAGGCAAGGACATCCCACTGTCCCATGAATCCTACTGTCATCAGTCCATAGCAAACCTAAGGGATCCAACTAACATTGGCTAGGCCAAAGGTACTCAGGTACTTATGTAATAACCACAGAGACGTAATTTGTATTCTCAGAGGGTAGAGGAAGCAAACTTTACCACCACCTCTTCCTCCTCTATAGCATGGTGGTATCTCATGAAATCTCCAGTCCTCTGGGGTCCCCTTTCCAGAATGTCTATTGGGGACCTTAGCTTATGAGAGGCCCAGCTTTACTGGAAGACACAATATATTCTGGGAGTGTGTGTGCAAGGCCAAATTTGTTTTTCCCCTTAATATCTTGTTAGATTCTTTTCATGAGACAAATAGCTGGCTCATTCATGATGCAAGGGTCGTAGACAATCTAAGAGATTTTCTATCACCTCACAAAGACACAACGTGTTTCTAAGCATATTAACAAGTATGTATGTATTCAAACTTCCTATGTGCTAGGTGTACTAAATAATTTATATATACATTAATCCACTTCATCCTTTTTTATTAATACATATTAATGATAAAATTAACGGGTTTTATTGTGACATCTCTATACATGTATATATCATGCATTGGTCATGTTCACCCTCTCTTCAACCCTTTCTCATTCTCCTCCTCTTCATCCCCTCTCTCTGCCTTATGTCCTTGTCACTAATAGTCCCTTCTACTTTCAGGTCATCTTTTTTGTTTTAATTTGCTTTTTACATATGAGAGAAAACATGAGATACTGGTCTTTGTGTGTCTGGCTTATTTTGCTTCACATGATCACTTTATCCTTACAACAACTTCATGAAATAGGTTGTTAAATTCTCATTTATCAGGCCAGAAAATGGAGTCACAGAAAGGTAAAGTAAGTTGCTCAAGGTGTTATAGCTAGTAAGTGCTAATGATTGTGACCCACACAATATGGCTTCAAAGTCCTTGCCTTGAACTATTATACTTTGCTGCCAAATCATTAAACCATAATACCAGCTATTAGAAACTGCTGGTATAGTGGTTGGCATTAGAGACATGCAAGGGGTGTAGGTGGGAAGATCAAAATGTAAACAAACAATTTTGGTGCAAAATATGAAGTAGTATGTAGATAATTTGTACAAATATATTGTCCTCTTGTCACCCGCAACAAAGACGCGATCCCGGGAATGTGTATGCAGCTCTTTATTTTGCGCGCACGTTTTTTTCTCTCCTCCCTCTCTCTTATACCCTCAGTTGACCAATCACAGAACTTTCAGGTGAAGCAAGCATGGGCAAGCATAGACAAAGGCTTAAAGCACGGACCGGACACACGTGTGGCCAGTTTACAACCAACCAATAGGAATAACTTTCGCAAAGATACACTTGTTTACTCCGTGGCAACAGCAGAACTGGCATACCGCCAGGCGCCATCTTAAGAGACCATAGGGAGTGTCCAGACCATCCCAACACAAGTACATACGGAACTGGTCATGGTAGCTCATGCCTATAATCCCAGCGACCTGGGAGGCTGAACCAGGAGAAACACAAATTCAAAGTCAGCCTTAGCAACCTAGCAAGGCCCTAAGCAATTTAACAAGACCCTGTCTCAAAATAAAAAATAAAAAGGGGCTGCAGATGTGGTTCAGTGGTTAAGTGCTCTGGGTTCAATCCCCAGTACACACACAAACACACACAAATACACACACACACACACACACACACAAAGACATGGAATCGGAAAAGTATATTTCTCATAATACTTTTAGTATTAGTCTCTATTGCCATTTTATGGCATTTAGTCTCTATTAGGCTATTAGTGTCTATTGCCATTTTATTTCATTTATTTTTGAGACAGGGTCTCACTATGTTGCCCAGGCTGACCATGAACTCTTGGTCTTCCTTCCTCAGCCTCTGGAGCAGCAGGAACTACAGGTTTGTGCCACCATGCCCAGCCTCAGGCTCTGTAGACGTTGATGGCTGTAGAGTCACTTGACAGTCCTAGGAGTAAACATGACTTGCTTTGGAATGTGTCTGTATCAGTGCATATGGCACCATGCGTCTAACTCTGTCTCTGGACAGCGGGCAAGCTATTTGGCATTTGTGGAAATAAATGCAAAATCTTTCTTGTTACATTCTGCCTGTCCTGAGCAAAGATCTAGTCATCCTGAAATTCTGTCCTCAGGGCAGAAAGCAAAGAGGATTGTGTTCCTTCCCATTGCTCTTACTAATCAAGTGCTCCTGTGTGCTCCAACAAGAGGTTCTTCTTGCTGGATGAATAGATGTGTAGAGAGGCAAGAGGCCAGGACTTATGGGCTCAAGAATGTGTAAGATTTATTGGAGCTGCCGGTTAGAACACTGCTGTTTTCGCGAACTGAACCAAAATGCTCTCACAACAAGCTTTCACCAATAAAATAAATAGCCTCAGGTGTCCATCGACCTAAGAGGACCTGCATGTAGTTGATAGAATTGCCAAACCACTAGCTGGGAACTTGACAGATGAGTCCTTTAACTTTCAATCCAGGGTGAGAATATACACCAAAAAAGAGACGAATGCCTTTTTTTTTTTTTTTTTTTTTTTGTACTGGGGATGGAATCCAGGGCCTTGCACATGCTAGGCAAGTGCCATACCATTAGCTACATCTTCAGCCATTTTTATTTTTTGAGACATGGTCTCTCTAAATTGCCCAGTTTGACCTTGAACTTGTGATCTTCCTGCCTCGGCCTCCCAAATAGCTGAGATTACAGATGTGTACTACTATGACCAGTAAAATGAATGCTTTTAAAAGAAAAACACAAATCCCTATTTTCTTGACCTTTTATTAACTCAACAAATATTTATTGAGTGCCTGCTGTGAGAATGGCACTGTTCTTGGAGATTAGAATTTACCAGAAAGCAATGCAAAGATTCATGCCCTCCTGAATGTTACACTCAATTGTGGGGAGATGGATGACCAGCAATAGACTAACATAGTGTAGGCTAAGGAGTGATGAATGTTGTGGAAAAAGAAAAAAGAAGAGCAGAATAAGGAGGGTTAGAGGGGGACTAGTTGCAGTTTTAAACAGAATCATCAGCTTAAGACTCATTGAGAAGTTGTTATTTGAGCAAAGGCTTAAAGATGTGGGAGAGGATTAGCCAGGTGAGCGTCTGGAGAAACATATACCAGACAAAGGAGACAGCAAGGCAGAGGTATGCCTGGTATGTTTGAGGAAGCTTACTAGAACAGAGATAGCAGGGGTAAGATGGACCCAACCACGTGGGCTGTAGGCCATTACATGGACTTCAGCCTTTACACTGTAGGACTCACTCTGGATGCAATGGGACACTGTTACAGAGTTTTGAGCAAATGACTGCTGTGTTGCAATCTGACTTTATTATAACAAGAGTGGAAATAGAGGAGCTGGGGTTGTGGCTCAGGGGTAGAGCGCTTGCTTAGCATGCATGAGGCTTTGATTCTTAGCACCATATATAAATAAAGGAATAAAATAAAGGTCTACCAACATTTTTAAAATATTTTTAAAAAAAGAAATAGTGGCAATAGGAAAACTAGACAGAATGCAATCGCAGGAGTTAGGGCAAGTTGTTAGATATATGAATCTGGAGGTCAGGGGGCAAATCTGGGTTAAAGATAAAAATGTGAAAGTTGACAGCATGCAGATGGTATTAAAAGTCAAAGGCTGGGCAACATCACCAAGGAAGGGAATGTGGATAGAGAAGAGGACCCAGAATTGAGCCTTCAGGCACTCCAACTGTGAGTGTAGTGGCACATGCCTGTGATCTCAGTGACTCACTAAGGCATGAGGATCACAAGTCCAAAGTTAGCCTCTGCGATTTAGCAAGAAGTTGTCTCAAAATAAAACATATTGGAAAAATCCTGGGGACCTACCTCAGTAGTATAGTGTCCCTGGGTTCAATCTCCAATAATGCAAAACAAAACAACAAGGGGTTAGGAAAAGACCAGGATGCAGTGATCATTGAGGTAGGAGGAAACCCTGAATGTTGAATTCCAGAAACCAAGTGAAGAAGAACCAATCTTCTTGGTTCTTCTTCACTTGGTTTCTGGAGAAGGTAAATATCAACTGTGTCAAATGTTATGGAGAAGTCAAATATGAGAATTGAGAACTGACCATTGGCCAGGTGCATGTCTAGCTAATCCTAGCTATTTGGGAGGCTAAAACAGGAAGATTGAAAATATGAGGCACTTTAGGAAGACCCTTTTCCAAAATAGAAAAGACCTGGGGAAATAGCTCAGTGGAAGAGAACCACTGGTTTCAATCCCCACTACTGCAAAAAAATAAATAAATAAAAAGAGAGAGAAAATAGATGATTGAATTTAGCAACATGGATATCATTCATGATTTTGCTAACAAAAGGTTTGTTGGAGTGATGGAGGAAAATCCAGATTAAAACAGATTTAGATATGAATGTAAATCTTATAATTTATTACATGTAAATTATACCTCCATAATGTTTATTTAAAAACTCAAAAAAGAGTAAGGTTAATTCAAACCTGGAAGTAACACAAATTATCTATCAACATTAGAATAGATTAAAAAACAATTACGACATATTTGTTTGCTGGAATTCTATAGACCTAACCGGGGTCAGCAAACTCTAGTCAGAGGATCAAATCAGGCATAGAGCCTATTTTCATAGTTTTACTGGGACACAGCCTTGGCCCCTTGCTTAAGTATTATCTAGGGGCGTTTTGTGGATTACAGCAACAGAGTTGAGTGGTTGCGATAGACTTTATGGCCCACAAAGCCTAAAGTATTTACTATCTGATCTTTATAGACAAAGTTTGCTAATCCCTGTACTAGAGCAATCAGAATGAGTGAACCATTGCTATTTTGAAACAACATGGATCAATTTTCCAAATACACTGTTGAGAGAATGAAGGCAGATACAACAGAGTCTATACTATATGAATCTATCTCTATAAAGTTCAAAAACAAAAAATTGTTTGTGTGCTAAAAGTTAAAACTTTGGTCCCCTTGAGGTTAATGACTGAGTGGGGTCAGAGGGTGCGCTTCTGAAATGCTAAGGTTCTGCTTCTTAATCTGGGAGCTGGTTACTAGGAATGTTCACTTTGTGAAAATTAACTGAGTGCTTAGGATTTTGCACACACTTCAAAATGTCTAAATAATGTTCATTTAAAATGGGAAGAGAGAAACTGGAGACAGAGTTTATAGCAATTCTTTCATGAAGTTCTGCTGTAGAGGGGAGGAAGGAAATGAAGGGTCATTCAAAGAAGTCAGGTTAAAGAAGGATTTTTAAAGCTGTGGAAAATAATAGGATGTTTATAGGCTGATGGAGAGAGGAAACTGAAGATCTAGAAGGGAAAGGGGCAGACTACTGGTTTGATATCCTTGGGTAGGGGAGAGGAGATGTGTTCTGGTGCACAGTAGAGGGATTGGCTTTGACAGGAGCACAGGAATTCATCTATACTAGCAGCGCATTTTGGATCACTGAAACCTGGCACCTTCCTTTAAACATAGGAAAGAATAATTCTTGTTTTCAAAGAAATTTCTTCATGATCTTCCCAAGGTAGTTCCTTGTTTTCCACTTGGTGAATAATGATCCCACTAAGAGTGACCACTATACAGGGGTGTTTGCACAGATCTTACTGGATGCTCATCTTCTAATAGGTTGGCATGGAGCAGCTCAGAGTAACTTAAGCGACAGTCTACAGTTCTCGTGAACGTGCCAGGATTGTGACCAAAGTCTATATTTGTTAGCTAGGACTAATGTCATAAAATGGATCACACAACAGAAATTTTTTGTCTTATGGTTCTGGGATCTTGGTGTTTGTGTGTTGGTTCCTTCTGAGAGCTGCAAGGCACAATTTGTTCTGTGCCTCTTTATAGGGTCTGATGGTTTGCTGGCAATCTTAGGTGTTCCTCAACTTATAGCTGTATCATCCTCACCTCTGCCTTGGTGTTCATGTGGCATTCTCCCTGTTTGCACGACTGTGTCCAAATTTCTGTGTGTGTGTGCGTGTGTGTGGGTGCGTGTGTATGTGTGTGTGTGTGTGTGTTTTTTACTGGGAATTGCACCCAGTGGCATTCTACCACTGAATGACATCCCCAGCCCTTTCTTTTAATGTTTATCTTGAGGACAGGGTCTTGCTAAATTGCTCAGGTTGCCCTTGAACTTGAAATCCTCCTGCCTCAGCCTCCCGAGTCACTGGGATTACAGGCTTGCATCTTTAAATTTTTCCTTTTTAAAAAGACACTGGTCCTCATACTTTACCAAATTCATTTATGAGTTCTAGAATCTTTACACCAAGAATACTAATGACCCAATCAATAAATGGGCCAAGGAAATGAGCAGACACTTTACAGAAGAAGATCTACAAGCAATCAACAGATATATGAAAAAATGTTCAACATCCCTAGTTATAAGAGAAATGCAAATCAAAGCCACCTTAAGATTTCATCTTACCCCAAACAGAATGTCTTTTATTAAGAATACAGGCAACAACAGGTGTTGGCGAGGATGTGGGGAAAAGGGTACACTCATACATTGCTGGTGGGATTGCAAGTTGGTGCAGCCACTCTGGAAAGCACTGTGGAGATTCCTTAGAAAACTTGGAGTGGATCCACCATTTGACCCAGCTATCCCACTCCTTGGCCTATACCCAAAGGACTTAAAATCAGATTACTACAGTGATGCAGCCACATCAATGTTCACAGCTGCTCAATTCACAATAGCTAGATTGTGGAACCAACCTAGATGCCCTTCAATAGATGAATGGCTAAAGAAACTGTGGTATATATACACAATAGAATATTACTTAGCCATAAAGAAGAATAAAATTATGGCATTTGCAGGTAAGTAGATGATGTTGGAGACTGTCATGCTAAGTGAGATTCGCCAATCCCAAAAATCCAAAGGCCAAATGATCTCTTTGATAAGTGAATGATGATGCATAATGCGGGGTGGAAGGGAAATAAGAATGGAGGAAGGATAGATTGCATAGAGGGAAGGGAGGGAGGGGTAGGGTCTGGTGGGGAGGTAAGAATAATAACAGAATGTGTGACAGACATCATTCATTGCCCTGTGTACTTGTATGAATACACAGATAGTGTGACTCTACTTTGTGTACAACCAGAGAAACAACAGCTGTATTCCATTTGTGTACAATGAATCAAAACAAATAAATTTAAAATAAAAATAAATAAATAAATAAATAAAAAGACACTGGTCATACTGAATTAAGAAACACCCCACACCAACATAACCTCATATTAACTAATCACATCTATGCAACAATCCTGTTTTAAAATCATGTCACATTCAGGGTTAGGGCTTCAACATGTGAATTTGCAGGAGAGACATAATTCAACCCTTAACCATCTCCTACTGCCACAACTAGTGTCAGCCTAAAGTGGAGTAGATTGGGCAACTTCAGACCAGGTAGGAGTTAAGGGTTCATGGGATTGAAAAGATTTTCCTTGTGCATCACTCTGAAGTCTGACCTATCATTTGAAACTTCATCCTTGACGTGATATTTGGCCCTGTTTTATAAAGCAGAACCTTGAAGAGTAGGAAGACTGGAAAGGTAAAGACTAAAGGGATTTGCAGGGTAAGCTGTTCCTCCAAATCAGCCTTTCAGCTGGTTTAGCCCAGAACCACATATTGTTGAATGCACATTTGTCTTTTGTTTCATGAAAACAGCTTCCCCAGGTTTTACTGCTGAGATTCAGATTCTACAAGCTGCATATTAGCATGCAAATGTCATGCCTTTTTTTTTTTTTTTTTTTTTTCCTGGTGAGCCTGGTGATTGAATCTAGGGTCATTCTACCTCTGAGGTCACATCCTCAGACCTTTGTATTTTTAATTTTGATTCAGAGTTTCACCATGTTGCTGAGGTTGGCCTTGAACTTGCAATCCTCCTGCCTCAGCCTCCCGAGTAGCTGGGATTACAGGTGTGCTCACCACGTCCAGCCAGATGTTACACTTTAACAAAGTCTTCCCTAAGGAGCTAAGGGTTCATGGTGTGGGAAAATTGAAGTAAGAATATTCTGGTTTGGAGCAAGACTGGGCCTTGACATCAAGAGAGTAGACAGAATCACAGAACCCCTGAGGTCAGAGCTGAAGGGCTCACGGATACCGTCAAGATCACTGCCTTGTTTTCTAGACAAAATAGAATCCAGAATGGTGAAGTTGGGGCATTTTGAGTACTTAAGAGCAGCAATAGAAGCAAAAATAGAACTTAAATATATTAAGAGGATTACGATGGATCAAATGAAAAGAGAAGAGAAATGTGAGATGCTGCCCCTTAAGCCAGTGTCTAGACTAGATAATGTCTCCTTTCTCCCTGTCAGGTCACAAACATTGTCCTGTTTCAAAAGAAGACTACTTCCATGCTTCTGAGGCAAGCCCAAGGCCCTCAAGCAGGTCTGTGCTCACAGGACCAAGAACAGGTCCTTTTAAAATGGTTATTCGTTAGGGTTCACTTTTCTCATGGCACTGTGCTATCCTTAGCATGAAAGGACAATATAAGAACCCCAAAGGAACACTTCACACGCATGTTTGATCCAATTTAACTGGTGATCTTCAATCAACTGTGATACTTCTGTAGATAGACCTCCTGACAATATTCTGAGTATAATAATTTATTATCAGCATAGTTCTTTATTGTGCTGTCACCTTCTTGACCTTGTTTGGTATTCATAATAATCCTGTAATAGGTGTTACCGCTACTGGACATTTTAAAGATGAAAATCCGATCATGTCCTTTCCCTGTCTATAAACCTCAGTGATTCCTCCTTGTGTGCCCTTTGACTCATTTGTTCTTCCTTAAGAACTATGTTCCCACTTAACAACCTAAAAGGAAAGGGAGGCAACAAGGATGTTAAGCGCCCCTGAGTTCAATCCCTAGTACCAAACAGTAAAATAAAATAAAGAAAAACTGGCTCATGCATTCCAATTACATGAATAATCACAAAATCAATTTAATCATTTGGAATGAGAAATGTAGCTGCCAGTAGGAAGAAACCAAACACGAATTAAAAGGTTGTCACTGAGAGCATAAGTTATTAGTATAGGAAAGAGGCCTGGGTACCTATTAGAAATTGATCTACACAGAATTCCCTGATTCTGCCAGGCCTAGTGGTGCAATGGGAGGCTGAGGCAGGAGGATCCCAAGTTTAAAGCCAGCCTCAGTCACTTAGCAAGATGCTGTCTCAAAAAAAAAAAAAAAAAGAAAAAAGAAAAAATGGCTGGAACTGTAGCTCAGTGGTAGAGTGCCCCTGTGTTCGATTCCCAGGCCCCCCAAATAAAAGAATTCCCTGATTTCCTTTCAATGTTTGCTCCTCTGAAGGGCTGGCTCACACCTCACCTCCTTAGTGAACCTTCTACCCCTGAACGCTTGGGGAAAATTAACTGCTCTCCCTGCCAGGCTGTCATAACTTCTATACCTCCATGATCACACCTGTCACCTTGCATTCCTGTTCCAGTAACTGCAGCAGGAATGCTCTTACCTGCTTTCATTTTCCGAATGCCTAGTGCGTGATTGGTAATCAGTATAGGGTTGCTGAACGAAGTTGTTTCTCCATCTTCTCTAATGTCTTTGATAAAATCAAATTTTATTAACTGGATGTAGATAGATACTAAATATAAATGACAAAGAGAGGGAGAGGGATAAAGGGAGAGAATCCTGTCCTAACCGAGCATCATACCATGAGGAACCCATAAAACCCAGTTGTAGGCAATACCCAATGTAAGTTCCCCCACCCCAGACTTACCTGCTCTCTGCACCTTTCTATTACTCCCTGGCCTCACCTTAGGCCCTGGCACATGCATGCCTTAAATTGCCTTCTTGTTTCAGTGAACAATTTGACACCCTTCTCAAGCTTCTTCATTTGGATTCTCCAAACTAACCTTTTACCCATCTTTTTGCTCTCTTCTGCTAGTCCTTAGGTGCTTTACTCCTACTTCTCAAAGGACTTACAGCATTGGCCTCACCTAGAATTTGTTAGAATGTTGATCCTCAGTCCCCAGGACTACTGAATCCAAATTTGCTTTCTAACAAGATGCCCAAGTAATCTGAATACACATTAAAGGTGGAGAAGGCCCACTTTAAATCTGTAACAGTGACTACTACTCCTAGTTCATGGTTTTCTTCTCTCCCTTGTCTCCTGTTAGTCTTAAGACGTGGCTATCCATTGTCGTAGTTATCTATGACTGTGTATAAAATCAGCCCAACTTAGAAGGTTAAAACAACAAACATTTATTATCTCACAGTTTCTATGAGTCAGGAATCTGGGCAAGACTTATCTAGATCCTCTGACTCAGGGTTTCTCACAGAGCTGTGGTCACCTTAGCCTCAACTGGGGAGGATCGATTTCCAAGCTCACTCACATGTTTGTTGGTAGGTTGGGGTCCGAATGGGTGTTAGAAGGCCTCCATTGCACAGTGGCTATTGTGCTGGAGGCCTCCCTCAACCCTTGCCTGGTGGGGGATCTCTCTCGGCACTGGTCAGCTCACAGCATGGCTGCTGGCTCCACCAGAACAAACAAGTGAAAGAGCAAGAGAGAACAAACATGATGGAAACCAGTGTTTTTGTAACCTAATCTTGGAAGTGACAGCCCATTATTTTTGCTGTTTCTTATTTGTAAGAAGTCAGTATGTCTGGCCTACCCTCAAGAGGGGAGGATTACATAAGGGTGGAACTAGCGGGAGTGGGTATCCTTGGGGGCTAAGAGGCTGCTTCATATGCATGAACATATTCATGTTCATGTGGAACATCCAGTAACTTGGCTGAGTAGTTTCTGCTTCAGTTACACACTTGAATGACCATACCTGGGACCTCAACATCACTTGGAATTTTATGTTCTCCAAACTTTGGTCATCTGTGTTTGCTGTACTTGGTATTCTCTACTTATCTCACCTCATCACTCCTATTGAACCATGCTTCACAGAAAACCTGACTCTACTTCCCCCTTTTTGTCTCTTTTTCTTTCTTTCTTTCTTTCTTTCTTTCTTTCTTTCTTTCTTTCTTTCTTTTTTTCTTTCTTTCTTTTTTTTTTTTTTGGTATGGGAGATTGAACCCAGGGGTGCTTAACCACCGAGCCACATCCCCACCCCTTTTTATTTTATTTTTTGAATTTTGAGACAGGGTCTCACTAAGTTGTATAGGGCTTCACTAAATTGCTGAGACTGACCTCAAACTTGCAATCATCCTGTCTCAGTCTCCAGAGGCACTGAGATTATAGGTATGTACCACTACACCAGACTTAAGCTTTCCTTTATGTATATATATGTATAAAGGAATATATATATATATTCAATATTCCTTTATACATATATATTTTTTTTCATATATATATATGTATATATATATATATATATATATATATATATATATTTTCAGTTGTTGACAGACCTTTATTTTATCTATTTATATGCAGGTCTGAGAATCGAACCCAGTGCCTCGCACATACTAGGCAAGCGCTCTACCACTAAGATACCACCCCAGCCCAGTCAGCCTTTCTTGTAGTCTGTTAGTGCCCTACTAGTTTTACTCAAGGGTCCACACAGAGGGCTTACTGTGGTTGCCAGTTACATATGACCTTGGGTATACCCACACTCATCTATTTGATTTGTGGGGCTGCCCCTTCCCTTCTTCCACTTCAGGGACAACCTAGCATTCTCTGACTTTCTTTAACTGCCAGGTTGATAAGTATGCCTGAAGGATCATAGTCATATGATTAGATTCACTGTAAGTGTATGCTAATATCTGGGTACCACCTCTCTTCAGGAATGCATTCATACAGAATTTACCCAGTAATATTTCTAGAACTTGGGTCTGGGTTGTGGCTCAGTGGTAGAATGCCCTCTCTGTTGCCTCTTTCCTAGCATGTGTAAGGTTCGATTCTCAGCACCATATAAAAATAAAATAAAGGCATTGTGTCCACCTACAATATATATATGTATATTTTTATTTATTTTATATATATATAATAAAATTTAAAAAATATTTCTAGAACTTTCTCATTCTCAAATCCCCCAAACCACCACATTATTCTTGATCCATTCTTGGTTTTCCTCCAGTCCAAGGCCATTCCCCAGTTTGGCAGTCTCCACTTTAGAATGCTGTTATCTCTTCACTCATTATTTTTATTCCTGTTGTCTCAAAGAAATAGGCATTGAGCTAGGCCCAGTAATCCCAGCAACTCAGGAAGCTGAGGCAGGAGGATCGCAAGTTCAAAGCTGGCCTCAGCAACTTAGTGAGCACCTAAGCAGCTTGGCAAGACCCTGTCTCAAAATAAAAAATAAAATGGGCTGGGGATGTGGCTTAGTGGTTAAGCACCCCTGGGTTCAGTCCCTAGTACCAAAGAAAAGGGAGGGAGAAAGAGAAAGAGAGTCAGAAAGAGAGAGACAGAGAAGGAGGGAGGCGTTGATCATTCCTTCTGGATCTGAATTCTTCACCTGTCCTTATAGCCATCATATCCCACTTCTTTGACTTTGCTCCATTTGTTCCTCCATCTCTCTGTTGCCTCTTTCCCTTGATCTTATAAACAGCCCACAGTTAAAAACAACCTTTACTCATTTATCCCTCAAGCTACAACTTTATCACTTTCTTTCCAATGCTATATTTTTTATTATAATTTTCAAATATATAGAAAAGTAGAGAAGCATAATAGATAGAAATATACTTGCACCAAGATATAACAATTGACCATATTTGCTTCATGTTTCTTTTCCTGAAGTATTTTAAATTAAATTAAATTATAAACATCATGACATTTTACCAATAAATACTTTAGAATGCACCTCTTAAAAACAGTATTACAATAACAAAGTTACTAATAATGCCTTTGATATTTATTTGGGAATAGCATTGCAACAGGAATATGCATGTCATAGTAAACTATGGGCAAAGAGATTGGGGTAAGGAGAAGTTTTTAAAGACCAAAACTGAGGAGGATTACATCTGGTATTTTGAAACAATATTCCTTGGCCACAATGGTTAATAACAAGAGTGGCATCATGCAGGATTAAACAGACAGTTACTGGACAGATGTCCTCATAGAATATATTGTTGTTTGTTTTGCAGTACTGGGGATTGGATTTAGGCAAATGCTAGGCAGATGCTCTACCACTGAGCCACACCCCTAGTCCTTTTTATTTTTTATTTTGAGACAGGGTCTTCCTAAATTGCTCAGGATGGCCTTGAACTTGTGATCCTCCTGCCATAGTCTCCCAAGTAGCTGGGATTACAGGTGTACACCAGTGTGTCCAGCTGATACTTTTGTTTGTTGGTTTGCTTGGGGTATCAGTGATTGAACTCAGGGGCACTCAACTACTGAACCACATCCCCAGCCTTTGTATTTTATTTCGAGACAGAGTCTCACTGAGTTGCTTAGGGCCTTGCTGTTGCTGAGGCTGGCTTTGAACTTGCCATCCTCCTGCCTCGATTTACGGAGCTGCTGGGATTACAGGCATGGGCCACCACGCCCAGCTTCTTTGTTTTTTAATGAACAAATGAACATGGCACTTCATCATAGATAAGTATTGTCTTTGACACTAGATCCCAAATTCCCAGAGGATAAGTTCCACATCTTATACTTCCTTCTTTCCTCTGTAGTACCTAACACATTACCTCATCAATGAAGCAGGTGAATAAAGGGAGTTAAGAGTACACAGGGAATTCTATTGCAGAATGATTAAACATGAGCCTACGTCTGTAGCGTCCATCTGTAATTCTAGCTACTCAAGAGTCTTAGGCAGGAGGATCATAAATCTAAGGCCAGTCTAAACAATTTAGCAAGACACTATCTCAAAAATTTTATAAATTAAAAATAAAAAGGACTGGAGATGTAGATCAGTGGTAGAGTACCCCTGGGTTTGACTTCCAGAACCAGAAAACAAAACAAAACAAAGATAAACAGTAAAATCCCAAAATGATTCTAGGTGCTCATTTTGAATTTTCTGGAAATGGACCACATGGACGAGGGTTGCTTTTACCTTGCCAGCCAGGGGATCTATGCCTGAACCCAATTTCTCACCTGTACCTATTATTTCCCCATTTGCCCTTCGAAGACTCTTGCGCCCTTTCCCTGCTCTGGACTGTCTCAAAAGGAATTACAACTTCCAGGTGCTCTTGCCCTTTGATTTTCAAGTAGTTTCAGATAGTTTTCACGTTGCTGTGTTGGACCATATTCTATTCATTTTCATTGCTATAAAATACTCCATTGGGCTGGGGATATAGCTCAGTTGGTAGAGTGTTTGCCTCGCAAGCACAAGGCCCTGGGTTCAATCCTCAGCACCGCTAAAATAAAATAAAATACTCCATTGTATGTATGTACCATATTTATGTATTTATTAGTGGACATTTAAATTTCCAGTTAGGGGCTATTAAAATGCTGACACGAACATTCTTGTGCATGTCTATTGTAAAAAAGACATGTTGGCACTCAATTTTTGCATTTATATCAAGAACTGGAATTGCTGGGTTGAAGGGTATGTGCATTTCTAGTTTTTACTAGATAATGCAAATCTCCAAAGTTGCACCAGCAGTGTGTGAGAGTTACTGCTCTTCTATATCCTTGCCAGTGCTTCAAAGTTAAAAGTTTTTTGCCAATTATGTTATTCTGAAAAGAAATTTCACTTCATTTAATTCACTCATTGCTTGGGAAATGCAATCCTTTTTCCTGGGGTTATTGATTATGTATTTCTTCTGTGAATTTATATTCTTAGCTAATATTTCAACTATTTTTTTAAATTTCCTTTTGATGTGGTAAAGCTTCACATATTCTGGATATGATTCCTTGTTAGTTATATTGATTTGCTAAACAAATATTTCTTGATCACTTTTCATGCTCAGAGGATACAACAATGAATAAGATAGGGGCTGGGGATATACCTCAAGTGGTAGAGTGCTTGCCTTGCATGCACAAGGCCCTGGGTTCAATCCCCAGCACAACATTAAAAAAAAAAAAAAATGAACAAGATAGACCAAAAACTCTTAGTTCCATGGGACATACATTCTAGTGTAGAAAGAGAAGCAATAAGCAAAATAAGTATAGACATTTATCATATGTTAAATTTTACACACTGTGGTAAGAACTACAGAGAAATAAAGCAGAGAAGTGTAGAGTTCTGAAGCAACTTAAAATGCAGTGGTCAAGGAAACCCACTGACAAGGGGAAATTTTTTTTTTTTTTTTTTGGCACTGGGAATTGAACCCAGGGTACTTTGCCACTGAGCCAAATCCCCAGCCCCCTTTATTTTTTATTTTGAGATAGGGTCTTGCTAAGTTGCAGAGGGTCTCCATAAGTTGCTGAGGCTGGGATCAAATTTGTGATCCTCTTGTTCCAGCCACCTGAGTCACTGGGATTATAGGCATGTGCCACCATGCCTGCCTTCCCTAGCCCTTTTTGTTTTATTTTGAGACAGGGTCTCCCTGAGTTGATCAGGCTGGACTTGAACTTTCCATTCTCCTGCCTCAGTCTCCTGAGTTGCTGGAATTATAGGCACGTGCCACTGCACCTGAGTAAATGTCCTGCTTCCTGGAGATTTTACTGAGGATTTTGCTTGAGTAAAATCAGTACTCCTTCAGGATTTTACTTATTAAAAGTCACCTTGTAGTGGCACAGGCCTGTAATCCCAGTGATTTGGGAGGACGAGGCAGGAGGATGGCAAATTCAGGGCCAGCCTCAGCAACTTGGAGAGATCACGTCTCAAAATAAAAAGTAAGAAGGGCTGGAGTTGTAGCTCAGTGGTAAAGCACTTCTGGTTCAGGGAAAAAAAATAACAATTAAAAGAAAATGAATGCAAAAGCCCTAAAGTAGCAGCATAAATGCTGTGTTTAAGAAATAGCAAGAATGCCACTGTGGCCAAAGCCAATCAGAAAAATGAGTCATAAGAGATAAAATTTGAGGGGCTGGGGATATAGCTTAGTTGGTAGAATGCTTGCCTAAAAAGCACAAGGCCCTGGGTTCAACCCCTAGCACCACAAAAAAAAAAAAAAAAAAAAAAAAGAGATGAAATTTGAGCAGTCAGGTGGGAAGTACGTGTGTGTGTGCGCAAAATGTAAAAAAACTTGTTGACCATTATAATGACGATTTTTTTCTCTTGGTGAGGTGGGAAGCCATTTGAGGAAAGGGAAGTTTGAGCAAAGAAGAGGCACAATCTGACTTGCTGTTTTAAGAAGTTCACTGAGGGGGACAAACAGGACTCCTCGGTCCTCAAAGCTCAGTCTTTCAAAGTAACCCAGGTGAAGATTATGGTGGGTTGGACCAAGGTGTTAGTGATGGGGGTAATAAAAAGTGACTAGAGATAGTTAAAAGATAATCGGTATCTATGATCCAAATGAGGCTGGATAGCATTCATCAGGCACTTGTTGATTAACTTTTGGTTTCCAACTCTAGAGGAACTTTCTCAAATAACACTTAGGAGCTGAGAATGTGATGCAAAAAGCAAAGCTAGCCACCCCAGGGGTGGGGATGGTATGTCTGTAACAGAATAGGCAAAGATGATAGTGACTTGGGCCAAGGTAGTACCAGTGAAGGTGATGAGAAATTTCCAGGATCTGGATTTATCTTCAAAACAGAACCAATGCAATTCATTGATAAATGGGCATGGAATATAAGCAAAGGTAAGAAATTTGGATGATTAGGTTTTGTTTGTCTTAGAACATGGAAATTTCCACTAGATGATAATGGAAAGACTCAAACACACACCTGGTGGGAAAGATCAGGAGGTTATATTTGGACAGACTGAGTTTGAGAAACCTCTTTAGACATTTAAGTGTAGATGCCAAGTTGGCAACTGTATTGACACATGAGTTCATGAGAGTTTAAAGGGAGTTTTATTAGTCAATATTATTGAAACATCAAACAACCCAAATGTTGGGCATGGTGGTGCACACCTGTAATCCCAGCAATTCATAATGCTGAGAAGGGAGGATTGCAAATTCAAAGCCAGCCTCAGCAAATTAGTGAGGCCCTAAGCAACTTAGTGAGACCCTGTCTCAAAATAAAAAATAAAAAAGAAGGGCTAAGATGTGGCTCAGTGGTTAAGCACTCCTGGGTTCAATTCTTAATAGAAAATAACAACAACAACAACAAAAACAAACCATCAACAACAAACAACCTGAAAATTTCAGTGGATTACACCAATAAACATTATTGTCTTGCTCTTATTACAAATGGGCTACAGGTAGATTATAGCTCTGCTCCAGGCTGTGAGCTACTTACAAGGCTGATTCAAGTGCCTCCTGACTTTGGACTTAGGTTGAAGCAACAAACCAAGGTATGGTACACTCATGGCAAAGAACAGAAGCAAGAGAAGCCAAAATAAATGATGCGATTAAATATAAATCTTCTACTTGCATGTGGCATTCAACATGTATTTCCACTCCAATCTCTTCCATTAGCCAAAATGAATCACATAACCCAGTCTTGCAATGGAAGAAGGACATACATTTTGCTCAGAAGAGGGATTTTAAGCAAATCCAAAGAATGTGGATGTGTACTCTTCATGGAAGAGAGGGAGCAAATAATTGTAAACCATAATTTAATCTACCACAGTGAATGTAAACACTAAAGAGAAGAAATCCAAAGACAGATATTCCAATGTTCAGAGGTCATGGAGATAAGGAAAAACCAACAAAGAAGACTGAGAAGGCACAGGTAATAAGATAGGGAGAAAACTTTGGAAGTCAAGAGAACAAAGTGTCTCAAGAAGGAGAGAGGGCTGGAGTTGTGACTCTGGTAGAATGCTTGCCTAGCACAGGTGAGGCGCTGGGCTTGATCCTCAGCACTGTATAAAATAAATAAGATTAAAAAGGAGAGAGGATCATGTGTCACATGATGCTAATAGGTCAAGGAAGATGAGGCTGATATTGCCCTTTACATTTAGCAATGTGGAAATCTTTGATGATCTGGGCAAGAAAATCAGGGATATAGTAGGGGTTGCTGTGGTTTGAATGTTTGTCCCCTCCCAAACTCATTTAAATTAATTGCCATTTTAACAATATTAAGAGGTGGGGCTGGATGTGCTCACATGTGATCTCAGCAACTTGGGAGGCTGAGGCAGGAGATCTTAAGTTCAAAGCCAGACCAGCAATTTAGCAAGACCCTGACTCAAAAAAAAAAAAAAAAATTAAAAGGACTGAAGATGTGGCTCTGTGGTTAAGCACCCGTGGTTCAATCCCCAAAACCAAGAAAAGAAAAAAAGAGGTGGAACCTTTAAGAGGTGATTAGATCAGAGCCCTCATGAATGGATTAAGGTCATTACTGTAGAAATGAGTTCCTTATAAAAGGACAAGTTTGTTCCTCCTTTGTCTCTCTCTGGATCTCTTTGCTCTTTTGCCATGGGATGACACAACTAGAAGGTCCTTGCCAGACGCTGGCCTCTCAATCTTGATTTCCTAGCCTCGGTAACTGTGAGCCAGTAAATTTCTATTCATTACAAATAAGGTCTGTGGGATTCTATTACAACGTCTCAAAATGAACTAAGACAGGGAAAAATCTAATCAGTGTGGATTGAAGATAGAGTCAGAGAGAAGTTAGAAATAGCCAGGTGTGGTGACATGCACCTGTAATCCCTGTGATATGAGAGGCTGAGGCAGGGGGATTGCAAGTTTGAAGTTGGCCTCAGCAATTTAGCAAGACCCTGTCTCAAAATAAAAAATGAAAAGGTCTGGAGATGTGGCTCAGTGGTTAAGCACTCCTGGGTTCGATATCCAGAACAACAGAAAACAAAAAAGATAGTGTACTGTATAGGCAGACTATTCTTTAAAGGAATTTTGCTAAAAGGAGAAGGTAGGAAATAGCAGGGTGTCTACATGGAAAAGTGAGGTGTAGTAGGGATTTTATTAAGATGAGGGAACTAAAATCATGGGTGTGTACTGATAGGAAAAATCCTGCAGAGTGGGGAAAAATAGAAAGAATTTTTTATTTTTGTAATACTGGGCATGAAACCCAGCTCCTTGCACCTACTGCAAGTGCTATACCCCTGAGCTGTATCTCCAGCCTAAGGAAAGAATTGTACTTAGGTCCCTAAAATTGTCAAAAAATATAGTACATAGTGGAGGACTGTTCTTTATTAAGGAGTGTAGATTATCTATTCACAGTAACAGGTGAGAAGGCAGAGAAAAATGAATGAGATATGATAGTAGGATCATGTGAAAATCCTTTTCTGATCACTTTTGTTACTCAAAAGAAATAATATACCAGTCATCAGTTGCAAGTGAGGATGAGGAGGTGTCAAAGGCTTGAGAGTAAGGAAAAACTGTGAGTTGTCTAGAAAAAGTAAGGCTTGAATGGACGAACAGAGTGTCTGCCCTTAGGGGCAAGAGAAAGAGCGCTAATAGCAGAGGAACCACCCTTAAGTAATAGAAACCCACGGGCTAATTGGACCAAATACTAACGAGGAAGTTGACAATCTAGATTGGAAAATAGTGTGTGGGGAGTGGGCAAAATCAGGAGAGAATGGCTACAGCCTGTTCCTTTCAGTCCCCATTTCAAGTCCATAAATATATTCTCTTATGTTTTAAAAGTGTTACAGGTTTGGTTTTCACATTTAAGTTTTAATTCTTCTTAAGCTTAATGTATGGGTATGAGATAGAAAACAAATTTATCTTTTTACATTAGTAACCTATTTTTGGGCTGGGGATATAGCTCAGTTGGTAGAGTGCTTGCCTCACAAGCATAAAACCCTGGGTTCAATCCCCAGCACCGCAAAAAAATAAAAAAAATTTTTAAAAAGGAACTTATTTTCCTAACACAAATTATTAAAGTTTACCATCTCTTCCAGTGTTATCGCTGTCATAATAATTTCCCCAGGTACAGCTGGGCATGGTGGTGAACACTTGTAATCCCAGCTACTTGGGAGGCTGAGACAGGAAGGTCCCAAGTTCCATTACTACAATATCTTGAAGATAGAACTCCATTGTCTTGTGGCACCTATTGCACCTGACGAGAAGTCAACTGTTAGTCTAAATTACATTTTTAAGTAATCATTTTGCCTCTTGTAGCTTTTGAAATCATCTCCTTATCCCAGATACTTTTTAGTTTATATTAACATATATAGTTGTGGATTTATATTGATTTATTCTGCTTGGTACTCAGTGCATGTTTCAATTTGACAATTACATGATTTTTTTTTTATTCAAATATTTTTTTCTCCACTATTCCTGCCTTTCCTATCTTCTGGAACTTGAATGTAGGTTGGAGCCTCTCCTTTATCTTTTATGATTCCCAACTAACCTCAGATATCTATAGATAGCAATATATGGATATGTATAATCTCTTTGGCTTACTGTGCTATAGCCTAGATGAATCTCTTGTACGGTATCCCAATTTATTAAGTCACTCCTCGACTGTACCTAGTCTAGAGCTTATCCCATCTATTGAGGTTTTGCTTGTTTATTTGGTACTGTGGATTGAACTCGTGGGGCATTCTACCACTGAGCCACATCCCCAGCCCTTTTAAATTTTTTATTTTGAGACAAGTTCTGACTAAGTTGCCCAGTCCGGCTTTGATTTGTGATCCTCCTGCCTTAGCCTCCGAGTCACTGGAATTACAGGCATGTACCACAATGCTGGAGGAATCTATTAAGTTTTTAATGACTTTATAAATTTTTTAGTCCTATTTGTTTCCAGTTGCTTCTTTTCTTTCATTACTTTGTTCTATTTGGGATGGGGGTCTCACTCTATTGCCCAGGCTGGTCTTCAACTCTTATTCTCAAATGATCTTCTCATCTCAGCCTCCTGAGTAGCTGGGACAACAAGTGGGTGCCACACTGTGCCCATTTTAGTTGCTTCTTCTTTCTTTTTTTAAGATTTTTTAAAAATTTTTTTTAGATGTTGATTGACCTTTATTTTATTCATTTATTTTTATGAGATGCTGAGGTTCGAACCCAGTGCCTCACACAATGCTAGGCAAGGGCTCTACCACTGAGCCA
Organism: Glaucomys volans; assembly: GCA_020662805.1. NCBI lineage: Eukaryota > Metazoa > Chordata > Mammalia > Rodentia > Sciuridae > Glaucomys > Glaucomys volans. The sequence goes on from JAJEJO010047979.1 coordinate 89,560, forward strand.
CAACCCAAGCCCCAGTTGCTTCTTTTCATATCCAGATGGCTTTTATTTTATTTGTTTTTTTTCACAATCCTTTTTCATTTTAATGGAATTTGTTCCCTTATTTATATCTTTGAATGTCCTAAAAATGTCTATTTTAAAAGAATTGTCAGACTCTTTTATAAAATTAATTTCATTTGGAGTGAATTCATGGACCAATTATTTATAAGCTTTTTTTTCTTAACCTTAATTTATTGTTATGTTTTAGAATTCAGGTTTTCTGACTCATTTTAAGTGAGTCTTTTATTTTGATGCTTGTTTCATTTTGTTTTGACTTACTTTCTTCCCCCTCTCCCTGGGCTCTTCCTTCCTCATCTGGTTGTTTCATGGCTGCTTCCACCCAACTCTGGTCCCTCAATCCAAAACCAGGTCTTAGAGTGGCATTTCAAAATTCCTATTCTGGGATCATATCAGAGATGTTTCAGCACCAGTCCCTGAGACAGTGGTCAACTTGTTCAGTTATTTGCTGAGTCTTTGTCCTTCTACTTCCTCAAGTCCATAGCTCCATATAATATCATGGTTTGAGGAAGAGGAATGACAGGTTTTTTTGTTTTTGTTTTTGTCTTTTTTTTTAAGCTTTGTATCATGAGTAACTGGATTTGGAAAAGATATTCAGATATTCAGAGTGTCATGTCAATCAAAATCTATTCTGGTAGTTTTATAATTTTTTTTTTTTTTTTTTTTTTTTTTTAGCACTGGGAATTGAACCCATGGGTATTTTACTACAGAGTCACATCCCCAGCTCTTTTTCTTTTTCATTTTGAAACAGGGTCTTGCTCAGTTGCTTAAGGCCTTGCTAAATTGCTGAGGGTAGCCTCAGTCTCCTGAGCCTCTGGAATTACAGGCATGCACCACCGTACCTAGCCCTGGAGTTAATTTTGATGTAATACTGAAATAAGGGTCTAATTCTTTTCCTTCAAATATTTAACCACTTGTTCTCACATCATTTATGAAATTGTTTATTGAATTGCTAATTTTTGCCATTACCTCTTTTTAAGTAGCCTTGAAATTTGATTCTTTATATTCCCATTATTACTATTTTGGTTTATATTACGTCATACTGACAACTTATATCTAGATTGCTACTATAGCCTTCTAACTCCTTCTTGGTCTTCACTCCCTTACACACAGTGCAGAGAGAATGACTTTATATAACACAAAACTAATCTGTTACTCCCTGCTTCGACCTTCAATTACCATACCAGCCACTCAGGATGATCTGCCTAACGAGGTTTCCCATTGAATAAGTTTATTTACCTGTCTACATTTCTTGCTATGCATCCCCCTCACCCTCAGCTCTTCCAGCTCTAAGCATTTTTTCCTTCTCACACTGGGGATGAGCATTGAGCACATGCTCCACCACTGGGCTCACCCCCAGCCTGTCCTGAGGCTTTTAGCATGCCAAACATGCCTTGCTCTGCCTCATTTCCAGACACATGCTGTTCTTTGCCTCTGCCCCACCCTGCTACATCTTGGTTGACTAATTCATCTATCCTGCAGGTTTCACAAAGATATCACATCCTCTAAAAAACTTTTGTGATCTTCCTTGAACCCAGGGAAGGGCCTTTTGTCATATCATACTGTCTTACATATACCTCATAACAGCCTTAATTATGTAGTGTTGCAATTTCTTACTTTCCTATTTCCCTCTCTTTGAGATCAGAAACAATCTAAGATGAAATTTTACATTCTACTCCCCTCTACCCCTAGTACTGGGGATTGAATCCAGGGCCTTGCATATGGTAGGCAAGAGAAAGTTATATCCCCAGCCCATTTATGTTCTACTTCTTTTTTTTGGAACCAGGGATTGAACTCAGGGACACTCGGCCACTGAGCCACATCCCCATCCCTATTTTGTATTTTATTTAGAGACAGGGTCTCACTGAGTTGCTTAGGGCCTCGCTAAGTTGCTGAGGCTGGCTTTGAACTCGCAATCCTCCTGACTCAGCCTCCCAAGTCGCTTGGATTACAGGTGTGTGCCACCACGCCCGGCTATGTTCTACTTCTTAATCCCTAGCACATAATGCATAGTAAATTTCTGTAAATATTTTTCATATATTTTTGTTTGTTTATTTGTTTTTGTGTTTGGTACTAAAGATCAAAACAAGGGCTGTATCCATGCTAGGCAAGTATTTTGTCACTGAGCTACATCCTAGACATTTTTATTTTATTATGAGACGAGGTCTCACCAAGATACCCCTGCTGACTTCAAACTTGCAATCCTCCTGCCTCAGCCTCCCAAGTCATTGGGATTACAGACTCGGCCATGTTTTTGTTTTGGGGGGTTTGTTTGTTTGTTTGTTTGTTTGTTTTGGTACTAGGGATTGAACCCAGGGGCACTCAACCATGGAACCACATCCCCAGCCCTATTTTGTATTTTATTTAGAGACAGGGTCTCACTGAGTTGTTTAGGACCTCACTAAGTTGCTGGGACTGGCTTTGAACTCGTGATCCTCCTGCCTCAGTCTCCCAAACCACTGGGATTACAGGCATGTGCCACCACGTCCAGCCATGTTTTTGTTTTTAATTGACGTAGTCATAAATATTGTGTGAATGTTTTTTGAATCCACAAAAACATATTATCCACATGCCATAGGTCAGACACTGTGCTAGGCGATAGGAATTCAGAAGAAAGACATTATTTCCTTCACACAGTTTACACGTTAGTGAAAGAGACAGACAATAAACCAACAAATTAATCAAACAATTACAGCTTGTGTTAGGAAGAATGTATACAGTTGCCTTTGACAAGGTATAATAGAGGGTCCTGCTTAATAGGATGGCCAAGAAATTCTGCCTTTGAGGAACCGACAAATCTAAGAACTAAAGAATGAAAGGGAGTCGATCACATAAAAAACTGAAAGAAAAATATTCCAAGCAGAAAGTCGAGCAAGTGCAAAAATCCTGAAATAGGAAAGAGCTAGGTGTGTTCTAAGAACACTGAGTGCAGAGAACACTTTGACTACAGAGTTGCAATTGATAGGCTAAGTACATGGTATGATGTTGGAGACCTTAGGCAGGTGGCCAGATCACACAAGGTTTTTTTTTAAAAAAAGAAAAAAATATATATGTATATATTTATTTATTTTAGTTGTAAATGGACACAATACCATTATTTTATTTCTATGTGGTGCTGAGAATCAAACCCAGGGCCTCACACATGCTAGGTGAGTACTCTACCACTGAACCACAAACCCAGCTCATATAGGGTCTTTTTGACCATAGCCAGACCCTTGTTTGGTTCTAACAAGCTGGAAATCCTAGAAAGGTTGTAAGGAGAAGAATGGCATGGTCCAATTACATTTTAATAGTTCACCCTGGTCAGGTACAGTGGCACACTCCTGGAATTCCAGTGACTTGGGAGGCTGAGACAGGAGGATTTCAAGTTTGAGGCCAGGCTCAGCAACTTAGTGAGGTCCTGAGAATTTATCAAGATTCCATCTCAAAATAAAAAGGGATGTAGCTCAGTGTTATAGTGTCCCTGGGTTCAATCCTCAGTACCAATAAAAAAAGGTCACTCTGCATATGTTGATAATGGAATGTAAGCTTACTACAGAAGTGAAGGGACCAGCTAGAATGCTATTATAATAATCGAGAAGAGGAAGAATGCTGACTTAAAAGGCATTGTTCCAAGTGAAGATGAAGAAAAGTGAATGAATTCAAGTTATATTTGAACAATTTGGACTGACTGATGAATTGGCTATGAAGGATAAGGGAGCCAGAGGGGTCTAGGAAGACTTCTAGGCTTTTGCTTGAGTAACAGTGAATAGTGTTAGCATTTATGGAGAGAGGGATGATAGAGAGGAATGACTTGAGGAAGTACAGGGAAGTCAAACATTCTATTTCAGCTAAGTTTGAGATGCTTGTGAGACAACAAAATAGAGATGCCAATAAGAATTTGTACACATTAATCAGGGGCTTAGATAAAAGGTGTAGTTTTCACATATAAATGTAGGTGTCATTATTCTATAAAGAGAAAGTAGTTATTTAGAAACCAAGATCTCAACTATAAAGGTGCTTGTTGTTAATAGGGATGTTACTTCTCCCAGACCAACCCATGAACTAGGATATATAGGTATTCATATTTATGTACATGTATCTGTATTTCCACATGTACATTTGTATATATATATGTGTATATACATACATATTTGCATTTACTTCTGTATTTTTCTGACTCTATAAATAAATAAATATATACACACATATATATACATATATATTTAAGGTGTGGGATACTGGAGATGGAGCCCAGAGTCTAGAGCATGCTAAGCATGTGCTCTGCCACTGAGCTACATCCTCATTCCCTATCTTTGTATATTGAAAACCATAAATTCACACTGAAAGAGTCAATTCTAGTCCATTACCACAGGGATCATTCTAGGTCTCCCTATCCATATTTATGCCTTTCTTCCCTGACAGTGAGAAATTTGACTGTCAATATCTTCAATTCTACTAATTTGCTTAATCTCCGTGTTTATCTTATCTCCTGACACCTATTAAACTGTCACTTTGGTAAAATACCCTCCTTATATAGGCCCTGGAACCTATGAGGCTGCCTTGTAGCTAGGAAGGAAGGAAAGTTCATTTTACTTAGGGTCTGCACATGTCTTATTAAGTATATCCTTTGGTACTGTATGTTGCAGTTTGTGTGTGCTGGGAATTGAACCCAGTTTCTCACACATGCTAAGCACATGCTTTACCACTGAGCTACATCCCCAGTCCTATTTTGTTCCTATTTTGAAAAGGCATTTCTTTTTTATTATATTTTCTATTTATTGCTTGCATTTGATTTTTTTTCTTTTTGATACTATGGATTGAACCCAGGGGTGCTTTACCACTGAGATACATCTCCAATTCCTTTTAACTTTTTATTTTGAGACAGGGTCTCACTGAGTTGCTCAGGAACTCACCAAGTTGCTGAGGCTGGCCTGAACTTTGTGATACTCCTGCCTTAGCCTTCTGAGGACACCAGAATTACAGGGATGCATAACCATACCTGGCTATTGCTTATATTTGAAAAGGTTGCAATATATAGTTTCATTTTTTCATATTTGTCAATCTGAAGTGAAAATTTTAGCTTTAATTATTTTGTTGCTCTTATTGGTTAGTAGTAACAAATCCAAGTGTTTATTTGCCATTTTAATTATGTTTCTATGAATTGCCTGAATCTTTTGTTAGGTCTTCCTATGGGAATCTTAGTGCTGTTTTAAAAAATATCAACTCTCTTGAGTACTTTATAAAATCTTCCATGTTAACTGTTTTAAATTTTCTTTTCTTATTTCTTTTATTCCTTTTCCCCTTCCCCAATTTTTTTTTTTTCATATGGCCGAATTTGTTGATCCCTTTGTTTGGAATTTCTTCTGCTATTTTTTTGGGGGTGTGAATATTGGGGATTGAACTCAGGGGCACTTGAAAACTGAGCCACATCCCCAACCCTATTTTGTATTTTATTTAGAGACAGGGTCTCACTGAGTTGCTTAGCGCCTTACTTTTGCTGAGGCTGGCTTGGAACTAGAGATCCTCCTGCCTCAACCTCCCTCGCTGCTGGGATTACAGACAGGCACCACCTCTCCTGGCTCTTCTGCTATTTTAAAACTTCAAATTACTTTCCTTTCCCTATCCAGAGGTCAGAGTATCACTTTTTGTTGTTGTTGAATATTTTTTTGTTAAACATTTTTAAAAAATTAAAATTTTAACTCTGTATCCATTTAGAGCTTATTTCCTTGTATTTTAAGCCAATTTGTATGATATTCTAATACATTAGGAATATTTTTGCTTTCCCTGTCAAAATTATCAGTTTTTTATTTGTTGTCTAAATCTACCTTACTTTGATTTGTGACTTGTAGAAATGTTAAAAAGTTTGTAGTTAAATATACTAATCTTTACTGACTATTCCCCTTGCTTTTTAAGTTTAGAAAGACCTCTCCTATGCTGGGCATGATGGCACATGCCTGTAATCCCAGCAATTTGAGAGGGAGGCTGAGACAGGAGGATCACAAGTTCTGGGACAGGTTAAGTAACTTAGTGAAACTATCTTGAAATAAAAAATCTGGGTATGTATCTCAGTGGTAGAGCACCTCTGGGTTCAATCCCAGTACTGTAAAAACAACCAACCAAAAAATCCTCTACCTAGACATTGAATAAGCCTACACTTAAACTTTCTTTTTTATTTTCCTCTCCTTCCTCCTCCCTCTCTCTCTCTCTTCTATTTTTCCTTTTCCTTCTTCCTTAGGATTTGCCTCAAGGCCAGTCTTAAGTAACACAGGACCACTAGGCTAGCCCCAAATCACTTTGGCCTCTTGGGGGGTCTTACAGACCAAGAAAAATGTGTATGTGTTGGGCGTGGGTTTCTATATAACACAACCCCCTCCCTTTCCCTTCTACACAGAAGGTGGTTCAGTGTCAAGCTCCCCAATATCTGACAATTCATGAAGTGCTGAAGTGAAAGGTGGCCTTTAAATATTTGGTATATAAATTTAGCCATTTCTACAGAGAGAATGAAAAAAAAATATGGCCCAATGCTGATCAGAAAAATGCTTGTTTCTCCTTACACCATGGGGTTCTGTTCTATGTCATTTCCTTTGAAGTCAGTGGGAGCTCTGTGCAGGACAGCAACACGAACACCGGCCTCTATACATGAAGGTGAGAACTGCCATTACGATAAACTATTGGGCAATGTGGTGGAGGGAACTTGGTTTAACACACTTGGTGGCTACCCTGCAGATCCCACTGTCTGTGAGAGCTTTGTTCAACTGAAGCAAACAAGAACTTTTTGAATCTTGACATACAAGGGCTCTTTCAGCAGAGCATCCCCTCTTATGAGAGGAGGTACAGTGCTGGGCAGACATTGCAGTTTTTAGCCAGCACACTGAGGGCATTTCTCTCACATTCTCTCCATCTGTAAAGAGTCTGTTTTCAAGACCCCAGAATGATTTTCTATAGATTGTGGAGATGTATAAATATTTTTACGGGTTTGTACTCACATAGAATGGAGGGCAAACTGCAATCATGCAAAATATAGCCAGGCCTTTTCAATACAGAAAGAAAGAATTCTTTGCAAATTTTTTTTTTTTTCCTGAAGGGGTTACTTGGTAAAAAGCAGAGTTTGTAATAGAAACAATCGAGAGAAACTTTAACCCCAAGAACATATCAGAAATGAAGAATCATGTACATTTGCTTTTTATCTCAGGAGCATTAGTTTGTTCATTGGTTTAGAGGTTTTTCTTCCTCTCTCCCCTGTCACAATGACTTATGTGTCATTTATTAGAAACCCAAATCAAAGGATCGTTTCTGGTTATTATTCTGCAAACATTGGCATGAATAGAAGTCAAACAGCAAATTTCCCAAAGTGATTTTTGTCCAGCCACCCCATCTCACTTTGCAGCTAATGGTATCGATTCCTACATCACACCATTCTGCTCTTGTTCCCAGGCCTTTGCTTAAGCTGCACCACACACCCCACGTTAAGGTCCCTCACTTCCAAGCACCCCTTCCAGGATAGTGTCCCCTGCATTCTGTATTTGTGATTTATCTTGCTGGACAGTATTGGAGTAGAACAGACATTTTCCACTTAAAATGTTGAATTATTTTTCAGAAAACCTGTAACCACAGGTTACTGTAAAGACAATATTTAAATCCTTCAGACTGGACGAGATCCCCAATGGAGGAAATGCAGACAGAGGAGAAGAGCAAGAACAGAGTTCTAGAGCACTCCAAATTTAAAAGATTAAGGAAAAGAGGAGAAAACCAGAAAAACATTTCTTAGACATCACTTCATAATAGCAAACAAGAAGCAGCATCATTCTTTGAAATAATAGGTTTAATATTTATAAACTTTTCTGATGTGTAAATATGCCCTAATTTATTTAAGTAGTCCTCTACTAATAGCTTTAGTTTTTCCCTTTTTTCTTTTCTTTTTTTTTTTCTTTGTGGTACTGGGAATTGAACTGAGGGCCTGGCACATTCACACATGCAGGCAGGTGCTCTATCACTACCCACATCCCTCAATGATGCTAAATTGTTCAGGCTGACCTCAAACTTGCATTCTTCCTGCCTCAGCCTCCCAAATTGCTGGAGTACCCAGCTTTAATAGTTTCCTTTCCTCTTTTTTTTTTTTTTTTTTTGGTTGTAGGTGGACACAATACCTTTATTTTTATGTGGTGCTGGGGACAAACCCAGGGCCTCATGCATGCCAGGAGAGCTCGCTATCACAGAGCCACAACACCAGCCCAATAGTTTCTTAACTGGTACTCCTTCTCTCAGTTTATCCTTATGTCAATTCATTATTCATTCTACATAATGTTCAGGTTAACCTTGGATTAATCTTAGTCATTTGTGCCTGGATGAAAAGCAGAAAATTGAATAAAATTGAATAAGTATAGTGTATTTCATTTCTATGATGACATATGATATAGTTATTAAAAATCATGTAGAAGAATAATGTTGAATGAATAACACACAACATACACACACATACAAAACTGGAAAAAATGCTATATGTTTATCTATCAAAAGTTTAACATATTTCTGGATGTAGGTTTTCAAGTGATTATGATGTTTGTTTTGATCTGTGTTTTGCAAATATCCTTCATTTAAAAAAAGGCATTTTTAAAATTGTAATTAAGTTTTTTGTTTGTGGTGCTGGGGATCAAGACCAGGGCCCCATTCTTTAAAAAGCATTATTTAATTATCTTGCTTTACAATCAGGAAACCAGTTTTGATTTTTTTAATTGCTTAAAAGGATAATTTCTAAATATCTTAATTTAGTAGACCCTTCTGACTAGAGAACCAGCCTAAGTAGGCTGTAAGTACTCAAAGTTTTCTCCTACTTGACACAAACTCTTTGCTTTAGTTAAATGGATCTGATCTGCTCAAGGTCTCCTAAATGTACTCTGTACATCTAGACTTTTTTGAATGCTGGGATCCTTTTTTTTTTTTTTTTTTTTGAAATGTTGATAGACCTTTATTTTATTCCTTTATTTATATATGGTGCTGAGAATCGAACCCAGTGCCTCACACATGCTAGGCAAGCACTCCAACTCCAGCCCCTGGGATCCTTTTATGTCCCCACTTTTTCTATAATTTGTACAAACATTAAGTTCTATCTGACACTTAATCTTAAGAACATGAATGATGGAAGAGGTCTCCAAAAACGAATGATTCTATTATTCATTCAGCATTTAGCACAGGATACTTTCCATTATTATGATTCTTTTTTTTCTGTGAACCCATAACTTATCTTCCCAGCTGGCATTTTTATTTTCAAAGGATCTGTTCTGGGACTTTGAGTTCTTGGTATTCCCCATGACGTCCTGTTCCTTGTTCACAATAAGCATGCAATAAACACTTGCAGTGGTTTAGATCCAGGGATATTTAAAATAAACATGATTTTTAAAATCATGAAATAACTCTGGATCTTTACGTATGTTTGTATCTTCTAAGAGCACTGAGCTTGTAGGAATAATAAAATTCAGCAATTAATTTGCTGTAAAGGAAGCATTTTAAATATTTGTAATTACCAACTATTGCTTAAGCATTTTTTCTTCCTTCACCAAAGGTAATTTTCTTCAGGGAATGTTATTGTCTCCTGAAACACAGTGAAGCTTCACTTTTCTTTTTTATTCCCTGGTCCCAAATACGATCTTCACATGTGCTCTATCTTTGTAGGTGAAATACCTCCTGCTTCAGTGAAATCCATTTTCCAAGTGTATTTCTGTTGGTTTAGGGAGCAACTCGAGGATTCTGCATTTGGCACTGTTCTATTTCCTTGGCATCTCTCCATAGTCACCATTTAGAAAGCTCCTGGTCTGCAGAATTTCTCTCCATCATGTATTCTGTAGAGATTAGAAAAGGATTGTATTACATTAGGCTTGAAAATGTGATGGAAAATGAAATTTGGTTTACCAAGAAAGGAAGCTTTTGAAGTTCTAATTATTCTACTAGGACCCTTATGCAGGAATAGTTTCTAGTGAAATAAAAATGTCAGATATGGTATAAGTTCCTTATTTAGATTGCCATTAAGTAAATATCACAATGTTTAAAACCACTCACACATTAAATGGTATGGGAATGCAGTTGGGTCAGAGGACTAAGTTCTAATATTCTGTAGCACAGTAGGGTAACTATGGTTGACAACAATTTTGGGGTGCTAGGGACTGAACTCAGGATCTCAAGCATGCAAGCACTCTACTACAGAGTTACACCCTGGCCCAACAGTTAATTTTATATTTCAAAATAGCTAGTAAAGAGGACTTTGAATGTTCTCAACACAAAAAGTGGTAAATATTTGAGGTAACAGATATACCAATGACCCTAACCCAATCATTACACGTTGTATATGTGGGTTGAAATATCACACTGTACCCCACAAAGATATACATGATGTTAAATTAAAACTTAAAAATGATTAAAAAACCACTTAAAATAAAGGGATTTGTAAAACAATATGATTATGTTTTTTAAAATATGGAGGTACATATTCAGTACATATAAACCAAAGTTGAATTAAGCTCTTAAGGACAATTGTAGGCATTGAAGAGCTTATGTTGCATAGTGAATAATATCCTATTGTTTAATAGTAAAGCCATATTAAAACTAAATAAGTATAAAGAAATAAAATCTAATTTTTTATTTCTATATATTTGTAAAAAACACCTAATTCTTTAAAAAAAAAATTTTGGAGCTAGGCCTCATGACACATGCCTGTGATCCTAGCTACTTGGAAGACTGAAGTAGGAATATTGCAAATTCAAGGCCAAGGCCAGCAAGGGCAATTTAGTGAGACCTGCCTGGAAATAAAACAAGAAAGAAAGAAAGGGCTGGGGATGTAACTCAGTGATACAGGGCCCCATGTACAATTCCCAGTACTGTCAAAAAAAAAAAAAAAAGGTCCTGGATTTGTAGCTTTATGGTAGAGTACTTGCCTAGGATGTATGAAGTCCTAGGTTTAATCATAAGTTCTGGGGGGAAAAAAATTGGGTGGGGGGTGGTTCTGGTTTGCCAGTGCTTTAAGCAGTTACCTTGTCTACACTTAGGTTTGGTATATGTGAATGTAAATGCACAGATAAAGGCCTGGCAAGCAGAATGTCAAATCATTTACAGTGGTTACATCTGCAGTGGTTGACCATTTAATAGTTTGAGAAACAGAGGCTAGTAAGTCACACAGCTAGTGAGTAGTGGAGCTGAAATCCTTCTCTGGCAATATAACTTCAGATCCTGCATAGAAGGAAGGAAGGGAGTGGAACTGGTCTGTGGTTTAGGATTTTTACTCTATTTCATGGTTGGCATATACACTTTTGTCTAATTGGGAGGTGACTAAATGCATCTGGGTCTGGTTGATGTGTTGGTTGAAAATTACTATTATTATAAGGATGATTATTATAGTATTTAGTAATTATGCAGTGCTTTAAACTTCAAAGAACTGTGTTTTATAATCGTTTATTAGCTATGTCTCACAACATCTCTATGGTATAAAGATGCATTTATCGTGCGCATTTTGCAGAAAGAGAAGCCAAGGCACAGTAAGATGGGCTGACATTTTGATATATAAAAAGAATGAAGATGGAATGCAACCCCTTAAATTCCTGACACTCATCAAATAGCTCAATCTAGACAACACAAGTTTAATTAGTTTATGCCTTTTAAAGGACAGTGTCAGTTCTAGTACTTTTTCTTGATATTTAATTTCAAATTCAATGTAAAAAATGCTAAAAATTGATGACTGTTCCCTTTTAGGTCCTCTACTTTTGAGCTTTCACTGCATTTGTGTCTATGTGATATTCTTGTTCAAATTCAACCTTGCTATCTCCTGTTTCTCCACGCCAGCACAATTTGACCATAGATTTGGGTTTCCGGTGTCAATATTATATTGCTTCACTTTGCTTTCACTGAAAGCATTGAAAGATGCCTCTGTTCACCACATGCATAGGACTCTTCATGATAATTACTTTTTTCTTTTTTGTGTTACTGGGGATTAAACTCAAGAATGCTCTACTGATCTACATACCAAGTCCTTTTTATTTTTATTTTTTTATTTTGAGACAGGGTCTTGCTGGATTGTCCAGGCTGGCCTCAAACTTGTGATCCTTCTGCCTTAGTCTCCAGAATAGTGGGATTACAGGTGTGTAGCACTGCACCCAGCCTTCACAATAACTTTCAATAAATTCAAACTTCATGCAAAGATTATATGGGAATGATAGAGTGTTAGACGCATGACACTTTGTACACCTCCAGGGAGATGAGAAGGATCTGTGTGAGTTTATTACAGCTCCCTATAAAGGTCTGGAGAAGATGTTTGCATTCTTCTATAAATTGAGCGTCTTTCAGGTGGGAGGCAGTCATGGCCGTGGCACATGGGAAAGGCTCAATAAATATTAGTTTAGTGGTTAAGAGTGTGTCTCTGGAGACAGATTGTCTGGGTTCTAATCCTGGTTCCATCACTTGCTAGCTACCTTAATGAGCTAAGCTTGTGTATCTCCATCAAGAGCAAAGGAAAAAAAGGGGTGGGGATCATACTTCATAGGGTTAGCTACTGTAAAATTATCTAAGTAAGTACTATTATCTTTTCTATTTCTAAGGTAGTTGAAAAATATTAGCTTCAACTCCATTAAAATTGTTGGTGGTAAGGACACTTATGATTTGAGGCCGGCACCTGTCTTGCTGTTTAGAAAAGGTACATCATACTTCACATTCTGCTACATAAGAAAAACAATTTAAAATTATCTCAAAAGACTCTGTAATAAATAATTGTGAACACACGTAAAATCTATAAGGCAAATATTTAATTTTTTTTTTTTTTTTTTAGTATTGGGGATTAAACCCAGGGGTGCTTTACCATTGAGCTAAATCCCCAGTCCTATTTATTTATTTATTTATTTATTTATTTATTTATTTATTTATTTTGAGACAGGATCTTGCTAAGTTGCTGAGGCTGGCCTCAAAACTTGTGATCCTCTTGTCTCAGAGGTGTGTGCCACAGCGCCTGGCTCAAAATTTTTAAATTGAGAAATGTCATGTTTAAGAAAATCCCAATTTCTGGCTGGGCATTGTGGCACACATCTGTAATCCTAGCAACTCATGAGCCTGAGGCAGGAGGATCACAAGTCTGAGCCCAGCCCCAGCAATTTAGCTAGACCCTAAACAGTTAGTGAGACCCTTGTCTCAAAACAAAACAAAAATAACTGGGGATGTAGCTCAGTGGTAAAGCATCCTGGGTTAAATCCCTAGTACCACCGCCCTAAAAAAAAATTGAATTTCGTTTTTGGTTTAAACTCTGAGTTAGACAACACATTTATTTTATTCTGGTACACTGTGCTGTTATTCAAAGCAAATGTTTTTTCAAGCATTTGTGTCAAAGAAGGGATAAAAGGTGAGGAAGACCAAATAAATGATAGTCTTAAAGAAACTGTTAGGTCTGGGGAAATATGCAACAATGTCACAGAGGAGAGTGAAAAATTCCATAATAATGTGTGAAAACTAAGACTTGAGCTGGTGGTAAAGGATCAGGTCTATGTAAGAACAAACAAAAAATAAACAAAGAGCCCCATTATTTCAATGCTTGGGAAAGGGTGGACACCCAAGTAGATGTCTCCTTTATTTACCAAAATGCCTTAGTGGATTTTGGGAGTAGGAGCTATGCATAGATAGGACCACAGCCTTGCTTGGGTCCAGGAGGCCTGGGTGTCTGTGCAATTGGCACCCCCTGGAGTAACATTTGTATTGTAGTATTGTATTCTTTATGAATAGGTACCCCCTGGAATTGTGCAACCTGGTGATTGTGTCAATAAAGATGGCCTGGAGTCGGTCCTGAGATAAAGATTGAGAGCTAAATCCTTCTACATAATAAAATAACAGGAATTTTAAGTCTTCCCTAGATGGTGGAAGCAGGAGGGTGGAGGGTCCTGGAATGGAGAGAAAAAAAGAGTTTGGAGAAAAGGTGTCTTCAGGATTAGGATGGGCCAAAAATTTAACAACCACCAGGAGCATATGAACTGGGTGAGCAATTCCTGGCAATATTATTTATTTATTTGTTTATTTATATAGGTATGTATTTAGTAGTTGTTGGGGATGGAGCCCAGGGCATTGCACATGCTAAGCATACCTTCTAACCCTCATAATTTTAAAAGGAGATATGCAAAATCTTTGACCTCCAGGAAACAATGGCAGTTAAAAATCATATAGCATTTTGAGGGGTAATCTTCTATATGATTCAGGAGGTACCAGCAAAGATTTCTATGCTCAAGCTCGTAGAGTAACACTTGCCTAAACATATTACACCACAATAACTTGCTTTTTTTTTCTTCAAAAAGCTGAAAGTGCTTACATTTTTATTTTCTCATTTGTTCTGACATTCCAGTGTGGGAGAGGCAGATTTATGATAACATTATTTATGGAAGGAGAAATTGAAAATAGAGATTAAATCACTTACTCAAAGTTGCATAGCTGGGTTGGTAGAGACCACACTGGAATTTGGTTCTTTAGGCTCCAGCCAAAGTGGAAAGAGCACGAGTTTTGGAATTAGAGGGATCTTTGAATGATCCTGTTTCTGCCCCTTAACAAGAATGTGGTCTTAAGTCGATTACTTTACCTAAGTCTCGGTTATTCTTATCTGTAAAATAAGACCATAACACCTTATAGCAGTAATAGTGAAGATTAATTTAGCAAATGCACGTAAAGCCCTTGGCATAGAGCAGTTTTCAAGATTTGTTCCATTCCCAACTCAGTATTATCTGGTTAAATTTCAACACAAATTTAAAATAATGAAAACAAATATTCCATTAAATCTGATTGTTTTATCTTCCACAGAGCAAAGCACTGAAAAAAAAAAAAGCTCCAATATGTCATTGATTAATGGGAAAGATTTTTGCTTCAGTGGAGTTACTCCTGTTGTGGATAAGTAAGGGGGAAAAAAAAGGAATACATGGAAGATAACCTGTTTGAGGGCAGTAGTTCTCAAACCCTGGGGGACTTGTTAAAACACAGATTGCTGGGTTCCATCCCAGAGTTTCTGGTTCACAAGGTCTGGGGTGGGGCCCAGTAATTTGCATCTGTAACAAGTTCCCAGGTGATGCTGAGCTGCTGACCTTGGGATTACATCTTGAAAAGCACTCACTACTTGCTTCAGTGAAATGCTGGGGATGGAGTCTAGCAATTTGTTTAAGTCCTTCAGGGTGATTCTGAATCACTGTCAAGTTTAAGAACTGCTGGCATAGAGGTGTGAAGAGTCTGAGAAAACAGACTGCCTTTCAAATCCTGGCTATAGGATTTACCAATTAGATGACCAGTTTAAATGACCAATGGCTAACTCCTCTGCATCCTCCAAAGAGCCTAGCAATGTCTGTGTCAGAATGTCTCTTCCTAGCCCTTTAGGCCTTGGGTAGAAAGACAAGGCCTTGGTAAGTCTTGCCAAGGGCAGGCTGTTTTTCACTTCATACTCAGAGGCATGAAAGGCTGCTTAAATTTGGGTAATATGGAAGTATTTAAAAACAAAATAACAAGACAACACTTTAAATAAAGCCAGTAGTGGTGGCATTGTTTCCATCTTAACTTTTTCTTTTTTTTTGTGGTGATGGGGATTGAACCCAGGGCTTCAATACATACTAGACAAGTGCTCTACCACTGAGCCACAAATCCAGCCTTTTATGTTATAAGGTTCTCAGATATTTCTATTTCCCCTGCCTTTCTTAGTTGGAAATTTAAGAATCTTCCTCCCAAGTGTGTTTTGAGATATATGCATGTGAAGGAGCTTTTTTTTATTAACTTCCTCCTGGATCTTGGCCTCAGATACAGCATCTGCCTCTGATATTCGGTGCCTTTTGGATTTTGTAGCTGAGGAATGCTTTTCTATTCTTTTTTCTCTCCTTTTCTCACCTGACATCTGACTCTGAGTTCTACTGGTTCGGCTCAGACCGTGGCAAGTATCCGTATACAGGCCTTTCTTATTGCTGGTGAGGTCTAAGAATTGTTGGCTTTTATTTGGTGCTAGACATTTCGAAATATCATTTTGAATTTTTACAATCCAGAGCAGATCTCACTCACACATCCTAAATGAGAAAACTGAGGCTGAGGGTTTCACCGTCCAGGATGAAATAATAAAATAATAGGATCCAGGCAATAAGATTCTAGACACTCCGGCCCCACGCTGCTTTTGTTGAAGTTGCAAGTGATGATCTAAAACAGGAATATAATTTGGCTCCTCTCCTTAAAGAATTTAAAAATCTTGTTAGTTGTGCATGAGATTACAGCATGGGTTAAAGTCAAGTCAAGAGCCTAAAATCAAGAGCCAACGTTTGAGGTGTTCGTTTGGTATCTTTGACCGGTTTCCTCTGGTGCAAGATGTAGAGAATTAGCAACAATCTCAAAGGGTTTGCACGTGATTAAAAGAGTTCATGCACCCGAAGCGCTTATTACAGTGTCTACCACGTAGTAAGCGTTCAGTTAATATTAGCTATCATTATTTTTAAGGGAGACGATTGGAATGGAGATTACGCTAGACAGTTGGGAAGCTGGGTGAGAGCGCTGGGCTCTTGCACAAAATTCTCCGAGCCCTGGTTTCCTCGTCTGTACCAGGTGGCTGGAGTCGGAACAGCCCCAGCCGCCGTTGAAGAGTGCAAAGCTGTAGCCTGGGAAACCGACCGGCTGGTGGGGCTGAAAGGGTTAGCGAGGAGCCTGGGGGCGGATTTGCGGGAGTCGGGCGGGAGAGGCCCCGCCCTCGAGGCTCTGGCAGCTCCAGCCCGCGAGCAGTTCCGGTGCCAAAACCCTTCCCTCCCCCGCTCCTCCGGAAGTGCTTTTCTAGGGTTCGGGCCGGAGAGAGGCCTGGTAGGCACAGCAGCTGAGGCTCGGTCGGCTCCGTCGGCTCGGAGCAAGGGCTCCAGCCCGGGTCAGAGTTTGGAGGTCTACGGCCGCCCACCCGAGCCCTGTGTCCTCCCAGCGCCCGGGCCGACGGTGAGTGGACGGGGAAATGGACTGGGCCGGCTGCAGGCCTGGGTTGGGGCTGGCGCTCCCGGGCCCCGGCTGTCCGCTCTGGGCTCCGGGCAGCGGGCAGCGGACTCAACTGTCGGTGTTTGGGTTAGGGGATTGTCGGCCTTCATGGTCTTCGCCTAACCGGCGGGGCGGGAAGAAACGGGCTTCGGGGCTGTGGGGTGGGCGGGGCGGAGCCGGGGAGGGGGTTCCCGGAGCTGTTGTTGCTATTGGGACACGGAGGTGGGGACGGGCTGGGCCTCGGTCCGCGCGCCCCCCTCTATTCTGCTCCCTCAAGTCTTCTCGCCGTCTCCCCGCTTTGGTTTTCTGTGTCGGACCTAGCTCTGGCACTCCAGACACCAGACTCAATCTGGGCTCCAGTGCCCGACTTTCGCCTCCTCTGGGTCTGCCCACCCCAGGGCTCAGTAATTAGCCTGTGTCCCAGGGGTGTCGTCTCTCCAGCTCCAGGGTGGGGCGCTGCCTGCGTAGAGATGCTCGGGATCTTTTGCGAGGCTTGTCCTCCGACCCGCTTCTGGGTAGCCTTGGATCGGTTTGGGTAGCGCTCGGAACTGGGTCTGGATACCTAAGTCACTGAGGCATCGGCGTGCCTCCAATGGTCCCCACTCACTCGGAAACTTGCAGAAGCTGTTGTTGAAGTCAAGTTTTTTTTTTTTTTTTTAAAGCTTGTGGAAAATAGCGCGCATAAATTCCTCTGTTCTCTTGCTGACGTAAAAAAAAAAAATGATGCTGTTCTCTGATCTGCACTCCTAACTTCTGTGGCTATCCGAAGCCCCAGTCATATAATGAGTGCAGTCAGATTATTGCACGAATTGAGTGCAGAGGGTGGGAGGATTACTGTATTCCCTTTCTCCTAAAGTTTGTTTACTTTCATATTTGGGACTGTCATTTTCCTTAACTTTTAAAGAAAAAATGTCCTCGGTTTCTCTTAGGGGTTCCTTATATTTAGAGCTGTCTCTGCAGTGCAGACAGGTTCTCACAGGTGGGCAGAGGTGTTTTGTTTATTTGTTTAAACTTATATCATGAAGTATTCACTTCCGAAGAACTGATAATATACTGGAGGAGAAAGTGATGTATGTAGTTATTTTAGTGAACCGCTTCTAGGTAATAAACTACTGATGAAGGTTTATAGGAAATAGGGAATTTTTTTTTCACATTGGTGATTTTTAAAAATTTTCGATCATAAGGGAATTCTTTTACTTTATTACTTAACAGATAACCATTGTTTTTGCAGTGTAACACAAATTATCTTCATGAAACCAACTACATTATTTGCACTTCTCAATTTATGATTATATTAGGAATTACTTCTAGGTATTGTGTGTGTCATTCTCCCTTCCCACCACTGGAAGGAGAGGTAATATCATGAATTAGGGAAACTAGACTGAAGTAACAAGTTCAGTGAGTTCTATGCAAAGGAGCATTTATTTCAAGGTTGTTGATCTTGAAAGGTCAAAGGGTGGATGATTTTTAAAGTCCCTGGAAAAAATTGTGGATGGAAGATTAGTTGTACAACTTCTAGATTTAAGTAGAAGCTAGATTTTTAGACATTCAAAGTGTTTGTTTAGAGTATATTGGAATTGAGAGAATCTTGAAAAGCAGTCAAGTTATTTAGTTATGGATTTGTATTATAGATATGATAATGTATTTTGAAGGAAACTATTACAGGAATGATAAGAGCAGAAAAAGGAAATGGGGGAAAATTGTATACTTGTAGGCATTGTAAATTGTATTATTCAAGCCTATTCAGTGATATTGAACATTTACTATGGATCAAGCATCTTAGAAAACCATATAGGAGCAAATAAAGATAAAGCCATAATAACCCAGATTCATATTTTGTCAGTAATTTTCTAAGGTATGTCTGAAGTCATGAAGAATTGAAAAATTTTTTTTTTTTTTTGGTACTGGGGATTGAACCCAGGGGCATTCCACCGATGAAACACATCCCCAGCCCTGTTTTGTATTTTATTTAGAGACAGGGTCTCACTGAGTTGCTTAGGGCCTCACTAAGTTGCTGGGGCTGGCTTTGAACTCGCTATCCTCCTGTCTCAGCCTCCCAAGTGCTGGGATTACAGGCGTGTGCCACCGTACCCAGCAAGAATTGAATTTTATTATTTAGGCATACTAAAAAAGTTTTGAATTGGGACTTAACATTGTGGGTAGGTGTTAGTGTTAAGTACTTCATGAAATTACTGTGTTGTGGGATATAGAAGTTGTTTTTGACCTTTAGGAATTTGAATGTAGTGGGGGATGTAAGATACTTGCACAAAAATTTACAGCATAAAGAAATACATGTACAGCTCGGGTTGTGGTTCAGTGGTAGAGTGCTTGCCTTGCGTGTGTGAGGCACTGAGTTTGATCTTCAGCACCACATAAAAATAAAGATTGTGTCTATCTACAACTAAAAAAAATATTTAAAAAAAACAAAACATGCAAAAATTAAACCACATGGCTGGATTGACCTAAAACTTAAGAGTTGTTTAAAAGGAGAAAGTGTTAATTTTTTGGCTTAAGTAATCATGAAAGTAGTGGATATATACTAATACTTACAAAAACAGTTCCAGTGTGATTATTTATTGAACGTTTACTGAGTATCAGGCTGTTTGCTAGTTGCTTTATGTACATTTTCCAAGCTTCACAGCAACATACAAGCATCTTTCTTATGGGGGACACTGAATCTCAGATATGTTAGATAATTTGCCCAGGCTATGTGGCTAGGAAGTAATGGCCCCAGTATACATTCAGATCTGTCTGGTGTCAAAGCCTGTGTGTCTCCACTATTCCCAGTAAACTGTTATCTCCCAGTGAACTTGTACCTCAATTCAATGTTACAGAGGGTAAGACTTTTCTAAAACAAAGATTCAGGGTTTAGGATTAGGTGGATGAAGGCCATTCAAATCAAGAGAATGACCTTAGTGGAAGGTTGGAGGTAGAAAAGTCCATTGTGTACTCACAGAAGTTAGTTGATCAGGTTACCTAGAATATACCATTCACTTTGGGAACTGGTGATAAGGTTGGCAATTTAAATTGGGCTGGATTGATGAGCCTGTTTAAATACTGTATTTAGAAGTTTGACATTTAAAAGGTAATGAGGGACTATGATCTAATAATGTAGTATGCAGAATGATTTTTGTGGCAAGCTTTTTTCCTTTCTTTCCTTCCTTCCTTTTTTTTTTTTTTTTTTTTTTTAAATACTGGGGATTGAACCTGGGGGCACTTTATCACTGAGCTTCATCCCCAGCCTTTTTGTTTCTTTGTTTTGAGTCAGGTCTCATGAAGTTGTTTAGGGCCTCCCTAATTTACTGAGGCTGTCCTCAAACTTGTGATCCTTCTGCCTCAGCCTACCAAGTTTCAATATAGTACTGTAAGTACTGGGTAAAAGTAATGGTAATGGAGGAACACGAAGGCTTGGCAGGACCTGGCAGTTGATTTAGTAGTTAGTCAGAGGGTGGGATTGGTAGGAAAGCTTTGGAGAAGATGGAAACTGGAAGTTACGTGTGGGAGATGTTGATGGTGATACTCTTATTAGAAATATGGGCAAGGAGTTGCAGAATGAGATCAGTTTTGGATATGCTGGTTTTTTAATATACTTGCCAAACACTGGAAATGCCCAGAGGCTTTTGGAAGTGTGGGTTTGTAGTTCAGGAGAGAGGTCAGAGTTAGGCATATATTAAACATGGTGTAGAGAATATTACAAAAAGAAATACTTGTAGAATCCATGTAAGGAAATGAACAAGGGAAAGCGTAAAGGGGAAAGAAAAAAACACAAATAAAACCAAACCCTATATTAGATAGCATCTGTTTAAAACAGAAGGAAAAACACTAAGTAGGGCTATTTTATGCATTAAAAATCCAGTTAAGAAATAAATTTTTTTGCCCTTGCTAGCAAGAATACTATACTATCATTACCCTATTTCAAGGAGGACAAGTCAGTCTTTGGTTCCTTAAAAGCTATGTTTGGTTGTTTCTTTTGAACATTTGCTTGGCAAGTGATATGTGAGGATTTTAAGTAAATCTCTGATATCATATTCCACTTATTTATTTGCATAATTTTAATTTTGGTTTGGATATCAAGAATCTCTGAATATTCACAGATAATACTTGTGCCTCTTACTATAGCTGGCTGTTAATAATGCCTTTTATAGAAAATTGTATTTAATTACATATTTTTCTTCCAACTCTCTTTTTTTTAAGTATTTTGATTAAAGTAAGTAGTTTTATCTCTAATGTTCTGATTATTCTAGAGGGATAGAATAAGATACTTTGTGTGTGGGGGAGTGCACACTGGGGATCAAATCCAGGGCCTCATGGATGCTGGACAAGCACTCTATCACTGAGCCTCATCCCTCATCCCCACCCAGCTTAAGATACTTCTGATGCATATATGAAAATAATGTTTTATGTCTAAAGGCTATAAACCTATTGACTTTGTTTTCTGTTTAAATATTTAAATAGGGGGAATTTGTGTATTTATGTGTAATAGACTACTTGTTTGCAAAATGAGGCTTAGAGATGTAACTTTTTAAAGACGTTTTATTATTTTTAGACTGAGTTGCCATGGAATTGCTTGTCTCCTTAAGAATTAATACATTCCTTTTGTTTTTCAGGAATATGTTTTTCACTGTACACCAGTAGTGGAAATGTCCAAAGAGTCCTGCATCAGTGTTGTTGGAGGCAAGGGGTTTTGTGTGTGCTTTGTCTGGGCAGTTTCAGTGAGCCTGGTATTAATGAGGCAAAGGTCAGGAGTTTCATTTAGCTTCAATCTGAATGATGGCCAGGGAGTACACCTCTCACTCCCACCAGCTGTCTTGCACATTCCTTGGTTGCCATTGGTCACAAAAGTGGCTGGATGTGGGTGGATCTTTTGCTATTGGAAGAATATTAGCAGAAACTTAACCAAATGGTTAAGAACTGTAACTCTGAAATTAGACAGACCTGTGTTAAAATCCTTGATTTGTGGTCTTTGGAGAGTCCTTAAACCTCTCCAAGCCTCTGTTCCCTCATTATTGGAGGGGTTAATATTTGGTTCATACACTGGGGAGCACACCTGCAATCCCAGCAGCTGGAGAGGCTGAGGCAGGATCGAAAGTTCAAAACCAGCCAGCCTCATTGAGCTAGTGATTCCCTAAGCCAATAGCAAGATCCTTTTCTTTTTGTGTGTGTGTGTGGTGCTGGGAATTGAACCCAGGGCTTTGTGCTTGTGAGGCAGGCACTCTACCAAGTGAGGTTTATCCCCAGTCCAAGATCCTTTCTTAAAGTAACAAATAAAAGGGCTAGGGATATGGCTCAGTGTTTAAGAGCCCCTGGGTTCAATCCCTGGTACCAAGAAAAATGATTGGTTTGGGCATGTCCTATGTCATTGTTTTTCTTTTCTAAGGTCTGGTTACCTAGACCTGTGGTTCCCAAATGCTGGACTGTAGAGGACTATTACTTTATGAAAAAGTTTTCATCTGTTTGAGTGAAATGCAAATGTAGTTAAGCTTTCATAAAACTAAATCTTCAACTTAAAATAATCTTTTTTCTAAAATTATCTTTTATTATTTTTGGTAGTAACATATTAGTTCTTTTTTCTTTTTGGTACTGGGGATTGAACTCAGGGGCACTCGACCACTGAGCCACATCCCCAGCCCTATTTTGTACTTTATTTAATAGAGACAGGATCTCACTGAGTTGCTTAGCTCCTCGCTTTTTGCTGAGGATGTCTTTGAACTTATGATCTTCCTGCCTAGCCTCCTGAGCGGCTGTGATTACAGGTGTGCACCACTGTGCCCGGCATATTAATTTTTTTTTATGAAACAGTGGTGATGGCAATTAGTAAGTTTTAAAAAATGTCTTCAGCATAATAAAAGTTGACAACCCTATGCTGACCACCCTTCCCACCCTTTTTAAGATTATGGTTCTGTGAAATCTGAAAATCTTATAACTGTACCCAAGTGAGGGATCGAGGAGAGTACTCATCCAGTGTTTATGCATGTTCAAGTTAGGTTTGGGGTTTATTCTGATCTTTTTTTTTTTTTATTATTATTATTATTATTTTTTTTTATTTATTCTTTTATTTACTTATTGATTCATTGAACACAAATGGAGTACAGCTATTGTTTCACTGGTTGTACACAAAGTAGAGTCACACCATCTGTGCATTCATGCATGTACACAGGGCAATGGTATCTGTCACACATTGTTATTAATTTTACCCCCCACCCACCCATATTCTGATCTTTTTTACCCTATGGGAACTGTATAGTGATAGTCACCTCCATTGAATTTAATTTTGTCAAGTTGCACAATTAATATAGCACACTTCAAGGAGCAATTCAGACTGTTTTCGGTTGAGTTCATACAAGTTGCTCCAAATTATTTGTTTAAGGGTATTTCTCAATCAGAGCCTCAGGAGAAAACTGGTGAACCATCAGGCTGACTGGAGGTGCTGCTTTAAGTCAGTACTCTGTCGATTAGCTAACAAGATAAATAACTGGCCTTTGACATAATGAAGTAGCAGAAATTGTCTTCCTTTTTTACCGCTTTTCCTTTACTGACAGGAAAGACTGTTGAAGCTGGAGTGAAGTCTTTTTATTCAAAATAGCAAGTAAACATACAAATATCAGCATTCAAAATGCTTTCGAGACATAGAGAATAGGGGAGCACTCTGCATAATGGGTTATGTAAGTGAAGCCACAGAAGTACTCCTGACACAACCAGTTATTAACATAAGCATTTATTGAAATTGCATCAGTTGTCTAGATGAGAAGCTTATTGACTCCGTGGTTCTCTTAGAGTGGGGGAGGAGCATAGGAATTTAAGTTACAAACCTAACCAAGGCAACCTTTAATGACGTTTGTTTTTCTTTTGAGCTTTTTTTTTTTTTCCCCCCGGTTAGGTAACTTAAAAAGTTGGGAGTGCTATGGAAATACTTAAATATGTATTAGAATGCCTATAAAGCAAAGCAAAATGTTCAGGTTAAGTTGAAATACCTTGGGCCCTCTGTTGTTAAATTTTTAAAGAAAACTGAAGGTTTGCTGCTTTAGATATTAAAGGTGATATTGGTTTATAGAGTTTTGTTGTATACAATTTTTTCTACTAAATAAAAAAATTAATGTATAATTCATTTATTTTAACAATGTTTAAGTTTTTCAACCAGATACTCCCGGTAGCAGAAGTGAGTTGGATGAGTACCCTCAGTAGTCCAGAGTGTGCCTGCTATCATTTGAAAAGATCTTGATGCCTGTAGGACTTTATTTTTTAAAACCTATAGGAACTTTGCATTTTGTTATCTAATATGTATGTAAACAGTGTTTCACTGTCAACTAAAACTGAGGCCCTAAGAAGAACTGGTATATTCATCTTATGGATGATGTTGGTTCATTTTTGGCCTCCTTTTTTTCCATTTTTCTTTTTTTTTCTTTTCTTTTTTTTTTTTAAATCCTATGTCTGGTAGCTGTTGGTGGGATGCAGAAGACCAAACAATTTATACACACACACACACACACACACACACACACACACATGCACGCAATATATATATCAACAAATTATTTTAAATACTATTGAGAAACTGTAATTTTGTAAAAATGAAGTGACTAAATTGCTGAGGCTGACCTTATTTGTGTTCCTCCTGAGTGGCTGGCATTACAGATTTGCACTATCATTTCAATGAAATGACTTTAAAAGGGGATCTTGCCAGGTGTTGCCTATAATCCCAGTGACTTGGAAGAGAGAGGCAGAAGGATCACAAGTTTGGAAACCAGCCTAGGCAATTTAGGGAGACCTTATCTCAAAATAAAAAGGGCTGGGTCTGTAGCTCAGTGGTAGAAT
Source organism: Glaucomys volans (assembly GCA_020662805.1). Lineage (NCBI taxonomy): Eukaryota > Metazoa > Chordata > Mammalia > Rodentia > Sciuridae > Glaucomys > Glaucomys volans. Next base: position 114,388 of record JAJEJO010047979.1, read on the forward strand.
ACTTGCCTAGCATGTGTGAGGTCCTGGGTTCAGTCGCCAGTATAGTTTTATTTTATTTTATTTTATTTTTTTTGAACCAGGGGATTGAACTCAGGGGCACTCGGCCACTGAACCACATCCCCAGCCCTATTTTGTATTTTATTTAGAGACAGGGTCTCACTGAGTTGCTTAGGGCCTCGCTAAGTTGCTGAGACTGGCTTTGAACTCGGTCTTCCTGACTCAGCCTCCCGAGTCTCTTGGATTGTAATCCATGCCGGCACCAGTATAGTTTAAAAAAAAAAGTGGAGGTGAATCTAACCTTTTGTTTTTTTAAAGTGTTCTTTTACATTTAAGGTTATTTTATCAATTTATCAGTGTGTGTGTGTGTGTGTGTGTGTGTGTGTATTTTTATTTATTTATTTGTTTATTTATTTTGGAACCGGGGATTGAACTCAGGGGCACTTGGCCCCTGAGCCACATCCCCAGCCCTGTTTGTATTTGATTTAGAGACAGGGTCTCAATGAGTTGGTAAGCGCCTTGCCCATGCTGAGGCTGGCTTTGAACTCCTGAGTCAGCCCCTGGGATTACAGGCGTGCCATCTCGCCTGGCTTAATCAGTATATTTCTATTGTTACAACAAAATATAGCAGCATTTTCTAATAGAGCTTTCTGCAATGATGAAAATGTTCTGTATCAGTGCTATTTAATAGGGTGATCTGGATGTAACTATTGAGCTTCGTTTTTAATTTTTTAAAAAAATTTTAACTAAATATGAGTAGCCACACATGGCTAGAGGTTACTATATCAGTGCTGCTGTTCTGTAGGGTTAGAAAGACAAAAGGGAGAAGAGGTTAAAAATTTTCATGTCTCCCCTCAGCTCAGGTTCCGTAGGTTAGGCACTTGAAAGCCTGCCTTCCTTCCTTCTGTCCTTCCTAACCAGAAATTTAAACCTAGGGGTGTTCTACCACTAAGCTATATCCCCAGCCCTTTTTGTTTTTCAGACAGGGTCTTGCTGAGTTGCTGGGGCTGGCCTTAAACACTTGATCCTCCTGCCTCAGCTTCCTGAGTAGCTGGGGTTATAGGCGACTGGCATTGTACTCAATTTGCCTTTCTTTTTTTTTTGGCGTTTGTTTTTAATATTACATGGATGTATTTTTTAAGTCTAATTTTCCTCCAAGTTTGAAAGTTAAACTCTCTGTAGTTCTTTCTTTAGTTCTCAATCCCTAATAAATTATTGTTTCTTTGATTTACCTATATGTTTGCAAATGTCTTTGATTATTCCCTCTTTCTAGGATCTGGAGTGGTTTTCTCTTTGCTTGAAAGATTTCTTTCAATTTTTTTTCTAGTCAGGATCTGTTGGAAAGTATCTTTATCTTCACCTCATTCTGAAGATGGTTTGTCTGAATGTGTATTCTAGATTAACAGCTACTTTTTTCTTTGCTCATTATAGATCTTATTCCATTCTTTTCTGACTTATTGCTGTCAAAATCCACAACCTCTGTAATTGTCATTCCTTAATAGGTAACTGTTGTTTCAATATGGCTAGTTAGAGAATCTTTTCTCTCTCTCTGGAGCTTATATTTCTGTTATGTTCTTATTCTACCCTACATGCCTCTTAACCTTTTTTATTTTCCATTTCTTTACTCTTCTAAGTTGTATTCAGGATAATTAGTGTCTTTTTGGTTAACTAGTCCTCTCTTCACCTGTGTTCAACCATCGTATTGAATTAATTTTTTTCCCTTGGTTTTTACTATAGTATCTACTTTTTGATTGTGGTTTTATATATATATGTCTCTCTCTCTATATATATATAAAACATAGAATTTGCCATTTTAACCAGTTTGAAGTGGTTTTTACTATAGTATCTACTTTTTGATTGTGGTTTTATATAATGTGTGTGTATGTATGTGTGTGTGTGTGTATATATATATATATAACATAGAGTTTGCCATTTTAACCAGTTTGAAGTGTACAGTTTAGTGTCATAAAATACATTCACCATTGTGTAATCACTACTAGGTCATTTCCAGAACTTTTTCATCATCACCAACTGAAATCTGTACCAATTAGGTAATAATTTTCCATTTCCCCCTCCCCAGCCCTTGGTAACCACTGTTTTACTTTGTCTCTTATGAATTTAACTGTTAGATTCATGTAAGTGGACTCACATAATATTTGTCCTTTTGTGTCTGGTTTATTTCACTTAACAGTGTCTTCTGGGTCCATTTATGTTACAGTGTATTCATTAGTTTTTTGAGTTTTTTTTCGTAGTTGTAGATGGACAGCATGCCTTCATTTATTTATTTTTATGCAGTGCTAAGGATCAAACCCAGTGCCTCACACATGCTAGGCAAGTGCTCTGCCACTGAGCTACAGCCCCAGCCCTGTTCATTAGTTTTTTAAAAAAAACTTCATGTACTGTACATTTTTTATTTCTATAAGTTTATTCAGTTGCTTCTTAAAAGCGACTTTGTCTCTCTTTTTTTTTTTTATTTTTTTGAGTGCTGGGGATAGAATCCTGGGCCTTGCACATGCTAAGCAGGTGCTCTACAACTGAGCTACCCAGCCCTCTCACACCTCTGCTTTATACTTTTTTGGGTAGTTGGATTCCTGTTTCGGTCATATTTTGAAATTTTCTTTATTTTGATACCAGGGATTGAACCCAGAAGTGCTTAACCTCTGAGCCACATCCCCAACCCTTTTTTTCTTACTTGATTTTGAGACAGGGTCTCACTAGATTGCTTACAGCCTCGCTAAAATGCTGAGGCTGGCTTCAAACCTACAATCCTGACTCAGTGTCCTGAGCTGCTGGGATTACAGGCATGCACCACCACGCCCTGATGAAAATTTCTTTAAAGTCTATTAAATATATTTATTTTATTTTGTCTGGTAATTCCAACATCTGAAGCCTCTATAGATGGTTTCTTTTTTTGTTTGTTTGTTTGTTTTTGTTTTGTTTTTGGTACCAGGGATTGAACCCCGGGGCACTTAACCACTGAGCCACATCCCCAGTCACCCTTTTTTTTTTTTTAATTTTTAATTTTGAGATAGGGTCTTGCTAAGTTGCTTAGGACCTTGCTAAATTGCTGAGGTTGGCTTTGATCTTGTGATTCTCCTGCCTCAGCCTCCCAAGCTGCTGGGATTTCAAGGGTGCACCACTGTGCTCAGCTAAAGTAAAAGTATGATTTTGCTGTTTTATTTTTGCTGGTGTTGCCCATGGCATCATGCTTTCTTTTTTCTTTTCTTTTTTTTCTGTGGTGCTGGGGATCTAACCCAGGGTCTCAAACATGGTAGAGAGGTGCACTATCACTGAGCTACACCTCCAGCCCCTTGTCTTGTCATTTTTTTGGGGGGAGGGGAGACTGGGGATTGAACTCAGGGGCACTGGGCCCCTGAACTGCATCCCCAGCCCTATTTTGTATTTATTCTGAGACAGGGTCTCACTGAGTTGCTTAGGGCCTCCCTAAGTTGCTGAGGCTGGCTTTGAACTTGCGATCCTCCTGCCTCAGCCTCCCGAGTAGCTGGGATTATAGGGATGTGCCACCGCGCCTGGCTCCTTGTCTTGTAATTTTTAACTGCGAAATACCTTGGAACTTTGTATTTTGGTAGTGATTTTTAGTAGTATTTTAAAATTCTGTAGTTTAGAGATTATGTGTAAATCTCTGGGGATGCTACCCTGACATCGCAGTTTTTCTTCTGAAATAATTTCAAATTTACCAATCTTACTTGCAAGAATAATACAGTGAACCTTGTATACCCTTTGTCCATGTTCACCAATTTGTCTTAGGGCAAACACACATTATTTTTTGGTAAACCATTAAGGAATTACATGCCTTTTAAAAAAGTTATATGCTTTTTTACCTGGTATACTTCCTAAGCATAAGGATATTTATTCCCTTAGGTAATCATAGTACCATTACAAATTCCAGAGATTTAACACTGATACTTTCATCTGCACTTTATATTTCAGTTTTGTCAAATTTGATCATGTATTTTAGTCTTCTTTAATTTGAAGGAGTTCCTTTTCTTTGTCTTTCCTGTAATTGAAGAATGTAGGTCAGTTATTTTATACAAAGTTTTAAAATTTGTGTTTATCTGGTTTGATCTGATTTGCCTAGTGATTTGATTCGTTACTTATCATAAGTCTGAATAACTACAGAAGTGATGTTTCCCTGTTAGGATATCACATCTGAAGACATAAAATGTCCCTTTGCCCCTCTAATGATTTTAATTTTGGTTGAAGTATTGTTTGGCTTATTGCTTCTGGCTACTATTTTCCCCTAGCAACTCATGAGCATTGTGGAAGTATCCTAATGTTTTGTTTTTTCTTAATGAAAAACTAAGTGCAGTAATAACATACCTAATTTGTATGGTGCTTTTTAGTTTGCCAAGTACTTTTTTTAATGTTGTGATTTTAACTTAATCTTCATGACAGTAGTATTTTATAGTCCTGGAAACTATGAGTTAGAGATGTAGGTAATAAGAGGTAGTATTGAAATTCAAAGCCTGGTACTCTTGAGATTCTTTTCGTTAGCTGAAGTTGTCTTTTAAATTAATAGATTGTACACTCAGGGTATGTATGATCTTTGTCTTGTCCACTGTTACATTATTGTACTGTTGAATGAATAAATAACTTATGCACAAGTTGTTATCTGAAATATGTTATTTGAAAGGTATTAATTTTAGCGCAATTGTCTTTATATAATTTTCATATAAATATAGACATAATGTTTATGTACTTCTATATAATTGTTGAGAACTTAAGACTCATGTGGGATTTTATATAACTAAGATTTTTCATACCAAAAATTTGATAGGTTTGCACATGGCAAAGAAAATCTGAAAGTGTCTGGTGGGTAAAGATTACTGAGGCAGAGTTTCAGACACTAGTTCAGTTCTTTTTCTAGGTATTAAACAAGCCTTTAAGATTTGACTAATCAGAGGAGATGATTTAAGATTTTCCTAAGGTCAACTTTTGCATTGACACAAGGTATAATGTTGGTTAATATATTCCTTTGACCTGGTGTATTGGTAGAAATTGGACTCTATTCACTTCTTTTTCCTCTTACCTCTAACTTCCAGTTGAAGTGGGAGGGACTTGGGCATTGCACCTTTGTTAGAACATGAATTCTGCCAGGTGTGTAGGCATGTACTTGTAATCCCAGCTACTTGGGAGACCGAGGCAAGGAAGATCTCAAGTTCTAGGCCAGGCTGGGCAATTAGGAAGATGCTGTCTTAAAATAAAAAGTGCTGGGAATGTTGCTCAGTGGCGAGCACATGGCTAGTTTGTGTGAGGCTCTGGATCGAATTTTCAGTTATCACACAAAACAAAACCAAAAAAAAATTCCATCCATTGGGAGCTTACCTAGCTATCCAAAACCAGGCTAGGATTGACCAGGGTGGTGCTCGCCTCTGATCCTGGTGGTTCAGGAGGCTGAGGCCGGAGAATTGCAAGTTCAAAGCCAGCCTCAGCCTTAAGCAATTTAGCGAGACCCCGTCTCTAAATTAAAAGAAAGAAAAGGAAGGAAGGAAGGAGGGAGGGAGGGAGGGAGGGAAGGAAGGAA
>JAJEJO010047979.1:120029-153382 GCA_020662805.1 Glaucomys volans
AAGGAAAAAAAAAAAAAAAAAAAAAAAGAACCAGGCTAGGCATTGAGGTTAAAATAGTGAATTAAAACACGTGGCCAGGTATGGTGGCACATGTCTATAATCCCAGCTACTGAGGAGACTGAGACAGGAGGGGTTGCAAGTTTGAGGTCAGACTGGCAATTTGGTAAGGCCCCATCGCAAAATTAATTTAAAAAAGGCTGAAAAATAGTTCAGTGTTAGAGCACACCTAGGTTCAATCCACAATACCAGTAAAAGTCAAAGACAGAGAGAGATGTATTGATTACTATCCTGGAATTCCATCCAGTGGTAGTAAGCAATTATTTTGTCTATAATGGTCATTTGCATATTTAAATTATAAGTAGTAAAAAACCTTGTATCTGTTGAAACTTTTTTGTCAAGGAAGAAAGTTCTGAGGTTCTTAATGGATTATGTAAGTATGGAATTTGAGGTTGAAAACTATTCATTAAAGCGTGTTCTGAAAATTTAGTAATATTTATTTAAATGGAAGTCTTTTATTAAAGCCTGGTTTAAGTAAATTATGTTTAACCTAAAGACTGCCATTTGCCTTCTTTGGGGTTTTGTGACTAGTTGGTAGTAATACCTTGGAAATACTTGTTATATAGCTCGTTTTACACTGTCATTTCTCCTACCCTCTCAAAAAATAAAAATAAAAGTCATATATTGTACATAGTAGTGCATATATTTTATTTTTATTTTTTAAAAATTTTATTTATTTTTTTGGTGCTGGGGAATTGGGGGCACTTCACCACTGAGCTATATCCCCAGTCCTTTTTATTTTTTGTTTTGAGACAGGGTCTTGCTGAGCTGCTTAGGGCCTCTCTGTGTTTGTGAGGCTGACCTTGAACTTCTGATCTTCCTGTCACAGCCTCCTAAGCAGCCTGGATTACAGACATGCACCACCATGTGTGGCTTTTTTTTTTTTTAATTTCTTATTTTGAAGACTCACAGAGAGTTGCAAAAATAGTAGACTCCCATGTATCCTTCACTTCAGTTTTCCCAATGGTGACATCTTCTATATCTGTCAGTTATGAAAACAAGGAAATTGACATTGTTATCTTATTATCAACTAGACTACAGACAGTCTACTGAGTTCACCATTTTTTAAAGCTGCATTTCTGAGTGTGCTTGCATGTGTAGTTCTGGACTGTACTATGTGTAGTTCCTTGGAACTACCATTACAAACTGGATTCTGAACTCTTCATCACAAAAAAGAACTCTTCAGTGCTGCCTTGTATACAACACTGTTGTTTTTCTTTTTTGAGAATGTTATAGATGGATGAAATCAGGCAGTGTGTAATCTTTCTTTTTTTCAGGGTCTCGCTAAGTCCTGAGGCTGACCTCAAACTTGAGCCTCTGCCTCTGCCTCAGCCCTCTGAGTTGCTGGGATTATAGGCATGAGCCACTATGATCAGCAGTGTGTAACTAGAGATAAGTGTTTTTAAAATGTTTTAATTTAAAAAGTAAAAGAACATCTCAGAAAGATTTAAAATAGGAAAATAATTCTTAATTCTCCTACTCTAATCTATAGTCATTATTTTGGAGGTTTTCTCTCCCTACCCTTCATTGATAGGGATCGAAAAACTAGGGCCTCTCCCATGTTATGAAACACTACCATTGAGCTACATTCCCCAGCCTGGAGTTGTTTTTATAGCCTTTTTCATAGGCATATTTTATGTTATTTGTAGTGTGTGCTCAGTTTTGTTTGCCATTTTGTAAAAGCTTAGCATTCTATTAAGCATTTTTCCCTCCCACCCTCCCTCCTTCCTTCCTTTGTGCTAGGGATTAAACTCAGGGCCTTGGTATACTCCCAGATCAGTATTTAAGTATTTTCTGTGTAACTATTCATCATGTTTAATTTTTGTCATTATTAAAAATGTTTGGGCTGGGAATGTAACTCGGTGGTAGAACATCTACCTACCATGCAAGAAACCGGGGTTCAGTCCCCATTACCAAGAAAAAAAATTTGCAAGAGACACCTTTGTGCTATAGATTTCTTCATGTTTTTAATGATTTCTTAGAGCAGATTCCCAGTTGTATGGTTTTTGAGTCAAAGGATATGAGGGTTTTTTTGTTTTAGGATTTGAAACATTTAGTTAAATTGCTTCTCAAAAGAATGGTATTACTGGTAGTGTTTCCCCCTCCAACTTAATAGGTGAAAAAAGGTACTTCTTTGTTCTTATTTTAACTTATGTTAATAGTTTTTAACTATTATAACATGAAGAAGAAAAATGTTCCTTTTATGTTCCTTTATGAACTTTTAAAAATGTGATACTGCTTTTAAGTAATTTGGAGAAGCATTTTAGTATTTGTACCAGTGTTCATCAGTTCTGAGCTAGAGGTTGAATTACCAGATCTTTCTCTTTAGTTACCTGTAAACTGATTTCCAGTTTCTATCTTGTTTCTCTTTGCTCTCTGCTGTTATCTCCATTTTACTCTCCACAATCTGAATGTCCTTGACCTTTTCCCCTGTCAGTTTTATGTTCAGAGAGCTGCTACTCCCTCCACTGGTACCAAGCCAGACCCTCATTCATTTTTCCTGTTTTGTCAGCTTCAAGTGCCTGGTCATAGTGCCATGTTAATGCATTACTGTAATCTCATCCTTACAGTTAAGTGTAACCCAGGGATACTCCAATCTTCTGGAGCTCTCAGTAGTTTCAGAGTTCACTTTTTTGATGGCCACCACAGAAGTTATATGGCTAAGAAGAGATGAAATATGTTTGTGTAATACATGAATAAAAAAGTAGCAAATAACAAGGACTTTATGTGCTTTTACCTTTTGATGTTTCTGGAGACAAAAAGTACTGTGTTCTTCAAGTAGTAGACCATTGAGTTAATAAGACAAAAAACCTTTTTTTTTTTTTTAAATAAACTTTAACAAGGCCCTGGGTTCAATTCCCAGCACCACCTAAATAAATAAATAAATAAATAAATAAATAAATAAATAAATAGATTTTATATTATTTTCCTTAACTATACACAAAATGCTATTTCATTGTATAATCAACATAAGAAATAATGAAGTGATTTACATTATATTTTCCATGGGTTAGTTTTTGTCTTTGTTTTGGTAACAGGGGTTGAACCTTGGGGCACTTAACCCCTGAGCCATATCCCCAGACCTTTTTTGTGTTTTATTTAGAGATAGCATCTCACTGAGTTGCCTAGGGCCTCATTAAATTGCTGAGGCTGGCTTTGAACTCTGATCCTTCTGCCTCAGCCTTCTGAGTTGCTGGGATTACAGGCCTGCACTGGCTTCTAAGTTTGTTTTGTTTTGTTTTTCTTCAGTGATGGGGAGTGAATCCAGGGCCTTGCATATTACTAGGCAAGTGTTTTATCCCTAAGGTATACCCCCAGTCCTAAAACAAGTTTTAGATTAAACATTTACTAAGTGCTGTGCGTAAGTACATTATTTTACTTAGTCTTCACAATAATCCTTAAGTTTCCAAAGGACTGCACATAAGATCTCATGTGATATATTGAGTAGATAATTGAAAAAATTGATTAACAGGGAGTCAAACAACAATACATGCTTTTAAATTTAACTTGAACATGTATTCTTTCGCCATCCCCCCGACTCCCAATAGGGTCAAGGTTTTTCTCTGTGGACAATCTATTTAACTAGATTTCTCCGTTCTTTTTTTTAGCATAATTCGCACCCAGTTTGGCATTGCTGTTAAATATCCTTATAGAAGACAGAACATGAAGGCACTTTCAATGGAATACATAACCCTTTTACCTTTTATATTTGTTTTTGTTTTCTTTTTGTTCATTTATTTATTTTGAGATAGGATCTTACTGTGATGCCCAGGCTGACCCTGAACTCCTGGTCTCAAGTGATCCTCCTGTCTCAACCCCTACCCCTCTGGGACTGGGACTTTAGGTGCAGGGCACTGTCTGCCTCTTCAGCAGTTTTGTGCTTTCCCCATGTTTGGTTTTTTGTGTTTTTCTTTTTCTTTTTTTTTTTTTTTTTGGTCCCAGGAACTGAACCCAGGAGCGCTTATCCACTGAGCCACATTCCCAGCCCATTTTTATGTTTTATTTAGAGTGAGGGTCTTGCTGAATTGCTTAGGGCCTCACTAAGTTGCTGAGACTGACTTTGAACTCAAGATCCTCCTGCCTCAGCCTCCTGAGCCGCTGGGATTACAGGCATGCACCACCATGCCCCTGGCTCCTTCCCCTGTTCTTATAAAACTGTTTTTCATACATCTCAATTTCATAATAATTAAAAAAAATAATTAGCCTTTGAATCTTTTTGAACTTTTCACAGAAACAACCTCTTTCCACTCATAATTCATCAGTTTACATAATCTTAAATTACATAATTAAAATAATAAGTACAGTTGGCATAAACTGGTTTGGGAACAAACAGCTGGCTCTTATTAAGCATCTAGCTCATTTGGTGAGAGCAGAAATGTTAGGACATTGTAATAAAATAGTCCACTTAGTAGACTGTACCAGGTGCAAGTGGTCAGCTTCTGGTAGGCATCAGTGAGTGATTTATGGAGAGATTGGTGAACTTTTATAAGCTGATATAATAGAGGTCTTTTGAAAGAATTTATTTTCATTCTATAGTTGAGAAAACAGGCATCAGAGAGCTAAGTAACCTCAGGGCGAGTAGTTAAAATAAGTGATGGTGCATCAGGATTGTACCTAAATCTGTATGGACTCAAACATAACCTGTCTTCTTACCTCCTATGTAGGTTTTGAATGCCTTTCAGATCTGATTTACCTAGTCATTAAGTGCTTTCAAGTGGTCCTCAGGTCATGTTTGGGGTAGCTTTCTTATACTTGTTGCATATCTTGGGTCCTAGTTTCCTTTTGTTTCTTCTGTGCTAGGTAAGAAGTGAAGGTGCTTTTCAGGGTGAAAATTAGCTTATGATCATTTTTAAAATGTTATATTGGCAATATGTATGTAGGAACTATTGCTAAAACCTTGAAGTGTTACATATAGATGAGGTTTGTGAAATAAAAGAATATCAAGGGGAAAAATGGAGTGGCGAACATAGGCATAAATATTACTCTTCCTACTATTGTTTCCTTAAATTTCTTGTGTTCATTTGGAATCTGATCAGTCATCTTTATCCATGTCATCTGTATTCATTTTTTTATTTCATTAAGCATAAGTTGAATTACTTTTATTTAAAGAAAAATAGAGATAGAAATGCCTTTTTTCCTGATGAAATGTTTTGTTATTATTTAGAGCCTAATATGTATTTTTAGTTTGCTTTTTTTTTTTAAACCTCCTGTACTGGGGATTGAATCCAGAGATTTCTGCATGTTGGCAAGTACTACACCACTGGGCTATATCACTAGCCCTAATTTTGCATTTCGCTTTTCTAAAACATTTACAGAAACTGCAAATTATTTTGTTTCCATTAATTTTCAGATGTTGGAATGCAAAAAAGTTATTCACAAAATAGATGTTCTATTTTTACTACTGGTGGCTATAACTACAAGTGGAACTTTTGATCATTATGATATAATTGGTGTTACAGATCCCTTTGAGTTTATTTCTCATGGTACTGGGAATTGAACCCAGGACTTTTCACCCATGCTAGGAAAGTACTCTACCACTGGGTCCCATCCCTATGCTCCTCCCCGTCCCCTGCCTTTATTTTTTGGTAACCTAGGGGTGCTTTTTCACTGAGCTACATCCCAAGCCCTTTTCATTTTTATTCTGGTACTGGGGATTGAACACAGGGGCGCTTAACCACTGAGCAACATCCCCATCCCTTTCTATGTTTTATTTAGAGACAGGGTCTCACTGAGTTATTTACAGCATCCCAAAAATGCTGAGGCTGCCTTTGAACCTGCAGTCCTCCTGCCTCAGCCTCCCCATCTGCTGGGATTATAGGCATGTGCCACCGTGCCCAGCTCCTTTTAATTTTTTGAGACAAGTTTTTGCTAAATTGCCTAGGCTGGCCTTGAATTTTTTGATCCTGCTTTAGACTCCTAAGTAGCTTGGATTATAGGCAAGTACCACCTTGTCTGACTCTACATTGGAAATTTTTTTTTTTTTTTTTTGGTACTCAGGGGCACTGGACCACTGAGCCACATCTCCAGCCCTATTTTGCATTTTATTTATTTATTTAAAAATATTTTTTAAATGTTGATGGACCTTTATTTTATTCATTTATTGATATATGGTGCTGAGGCTTGACCTCACACATGCTAAGCAAGCACTCTACCACTGAGCTACAACCCCTGCCCCTATTTTGCATTTTATTTAGAGACAGGGTCTTCCCTAAGTTGATTAGCACCTTGCTCCTGGTGAGGCTGGCTTTGAACTCTTGCCTCCTGTCTCAGCCTCCTGAGCCACTGGAATTACAGGCATGTACCACTGCACCCAGCTGAGTTTTAACTCTAATCCAAAGAAAGAAATAGGTATATAAACTCCATACATTAATTTTGTGCCACCTTTTACCTTCTGTTCCCTGCCTAGAAAGCTAGGCAAGTGCTCTACATCTCCAGCCTCCTGCTTTCTTTTTTATTTTCCCTTTTCTTTTTTCACCAGTTACTGGGAACTGAACCTGGGGTCATTCTGCCCTGGAACTGTTCCCCTAGACCTTCAGTTTTTTTGCTCCTGCTGCTGTTATTTTGTTTTGAGATAGGGTCTCACTAGGTTGGCCCAGGCTGGCCTCAAAATTTGATACCTCCTGCCTTAGCCTCCTAACTGAGATTACAGGGAGTTGTTCCCCTCCCACCAGCTGGCCTCTCCTACTTTTTATTTTGATGTTTGGGATTGAACCCAGGGGTGCTTAACCACTGAGCCACACCCCCACCCCTTTTTATTATTTATTTGGAGATGGTCTTTCTAGGCTGCTTAGGACCTCACAAAGTACTGAGGCTGGCCTTGAACTTGTGATCCTCTTGCCTCAGCCTCCCTAGTTGCTGGAAGTACAGATGTGTGCCACCATACCAGGTTCCCCCACCTACTTTCTTAATTGTACCTTTCTATCATAAGCTCATAAGTTTTTAATTTTTTGTATTGATTGAAATGCTTGATTCTGGCGAAGGAATGTACTGAAATTTTTTTATATGCCAGTTAATATCTTTCATTTACTGAGGTATATTCTAGACCTTTAAGACTGGTTATGGCAATAAAATTTGGGCTATGTAGTTTATTTCATACAAAACAACAGGTCAGAAAGTTTGTAAAATTTACGTAGTGTTGTACACTCCTAGTCTTATGGATGGCTGCTTCTCTTCCTAAATGTCACCATTATGTATTCCCCTCCTCCACTTCAGGAATTTGTTTTGTAATGTTGTAATTGAACAGTAAAATTCTAATAAACTTGTTTTGGCAGGGAGGGGGAGATGAGGATTGAACCTGGAGGTGCGTTACCACTGAGCTACATCCCTAGGCCTTTAATTTTTTTTTATTTGACACATGGTTTCATTAGGTTGCTGAGGCTGCCTGAAACTTGAAATCCTCTTCCTTCAGTCTCTGGAATTGAAGGAATTATAGGCGTGCTCCAGAGTGCTCAGCTTTGTAATAAACCTTTGAATCAGAGAAAGAGACCAGAGTAGTATTAGCTGCTGTCAAATTAATTGTTCTCTTTGGCTAGTAGCAAAACTAAAATATTAAATAGTTAAATTAAAGAAATTAGTATGAGGTCCTTCTGAGAGGACCCACTCTCTCTCTTGAGAATGTCCCATTTTTCCTTTTCCTATCCCTTCAATAAACTCATGCCAAAAACAAAACAAAAAATTAGCATGAAAAAGTTTGAATTGTTTCTTTAAGTTTCATGACTTTTAATTACTAAGGGATTAGTGTATTCAGTATTATTTAGAATTTAAGAAATAAAAAGTCTGCTAGAAAAATATTGTCTTAAAAGTTCAGGGTTTAAAACTAAGTATATATATATATGTATATATATATACTGTAACAGTATTAAAGCATGTGCTTAGCACATACAAGGTCCTGGATTCAATAACCACCAGGAAAAAAAAGTTTGGGGATTTTTATATTTGAACTTCATTGCTCACGTTTTTGTCCTTCCCCTTGTTTTTTGACTGCTTTTGGATTCAAATATTTTTGGCACATAGTTTCTTTGCAGAATATTTCTTGTGCATATAGCCATTTGACATCTAGATCATAAACAGACATTTCAACCAGGTAATTTTTCTCTTTTGGGGAATGCATGATCTGTGGAGTGCTGACAAAAATTACTTGCACCCACTTTTATTTTGGTGAAAAAAAGGTTGCTTTGGGTAATATTTCTTGTATTTTGTCTAGGTGTATACAAAGTTGCCCTGGTTGTACTTCTCACTAAAGAGTAAAGGAGGCCTCCCTCTATTAATGGTAACCTGGTAGCCTACTTTTCAGTCCTAATTAACATTGTCTACATAGGAGAGACTAGAAATATATGCATCAGATCCAAGAGAGTGTTCGAAATTTCATTAGCAGTTTAAAAAATTACTCCTTTTTAACGAAAGGGTAATACATGAACATGATATAAAATTTAAGGATACAAAAGGATTTATTGGAAGCTGGGCTCTGTGGTGCATGCCTGTGATCCCAGCGGCTAGGGAGGAAAGGCAGGAGGATGGAGAGTTCAAAGCCAGCCTCAGGAAAAGTGAGTATTAGCACCTTGGTGAGACCCTGTCTCTAAATAAAATACAGAATGGGGCTGGGGATGTGGCTCAGAGGTCTAGTGCCCCAAGTTCAATACTGGTACCCCCTACTCCCCCAAAAAGATTTTTTGTGAAAAGTAATTCTCTTTTCCTTCTTTTTTTTTTTTTTTTTTTTTTTTTAAGTTTCTCTATTTCCTTGCCTTGAGTCCCCACCTGAGGCAGGTGTGGTTCACGGCAAGTTTTTGTCCTACGTTTCTAATCATATTCATTGTTTTTAATGGCTCCATATTAGCCATTATATAGAATTCCCTTCTTTGGTAGACATTAAGTTTGTCTTTAACTTCTAAGATAATACTGTAGTGAGTATTGTTACATGTTTTACATGTATGCCTGCACAAATATGTCAGTACTTTAAATTTCTGAAGTAGAATTTCTGTGCCAGTGGATATACATTAAAATTTGGATTGATATTGCCATGTTGTTCTTGGCATATTCATTTCTGAAGTTAGAATGTTAGTTTAATAAGGTACTCTTTGCAAAAAATATGATCACTACATAGTTATATGCTATTTATAACTAGACATTTTCTGTTTATTAATTATGTGGTTGCAAGTACTGATCACTCATTTTGTGCAAACATCTGCCATTCACCAGATTACTTTCAAGAAGGTATTATAATTATTAGCAGTCACTGCCATACTCTTTTACATAGGTAATCACTATCATGTGAAAAAATTGTTTAAAAGGAATTTGTCCGGGGACTGAGGGCAGGGTAAAGAGAGGGGTGTTTAAAACAAGAAAAGGAACTTGGAATTTTCCCAATAAGTCATATAAAAATGGTGTTTAGCTTGCCAGGTCAGACCATGAAAATTTAACCCATTATATGCTAACCACATTTTATAACACTGGTAAAATGCATTTACCCTCCTGCAGTCCTGTTGTAGGAAACTGGATATACCCAAAGTCTGTGACCTTGACTGTGACTTCCATTACCTGGGACCAAGGAGTAGTGGTTAATTAGGGAGAAGTCTGAGGATTGGAATACCTGGAAAGGAAAATGAATGAACTATAGATAAAAGAGTATGAGAAGATAGTAGAATAAATGTGTGACCTTTTTTTTCCTTTTCCATTGGTTGCTGTTCTGGGACAGGCTAAGGGAGGGAGCAGGAAATGGGAAAAGATGTTACTAGTTCCACCCAAGGAATCTCAATACTTGGGATTTAGGTGAGTTGTGGTGAATTAGGTCTTTAAGGAGGTGATAGGGATTGAAAAGTGTAAATGGGTCCAATTGTCAGCAAAATTTATAGAATTTGAGAAAAGGTAAATGGAATGGAAAAGATTTGTAGGCATAAGAGAACCATCTGTATGTTAAGCATTTATAGTTTCTTCTTTTAGAAAAATGTGTGTACTTTTTGGAGGCAAATGGCTTGAGGGCATTTGAAGGATTGATTTGAGGAAGAGGACAGTAATATCTGGGCATCATATAGATATTTTTAAAGGGTAGTCTAACCATCTTCCCTGAAGTTAAAACACGTACAAAAACTCTGAATTACAGAATGTTCTATCTGTAGTATCCCAGTTAGTTTAAAGGTATCCAGTGCTGGTATTACTTGAAGGGCTGGCAATAATTCTCTTTCTGTTTGGTTTCATGGTGGAGCAAAACAGAGTTGACTGTACAGCCGTTGTCCTTCAGACCAGGCTAAATTTCTCAGTCTATTTATGAGCATCAACAAACACTTTGTGCATGCTTTTGCCAATGGTTGAATACGTCTATTTTCCTTTAATTTAGCTTAAAACTAGTAATGGAATTCCTGAGGTTTTGAGAGGAATAGTGTTGGCAAACTTAGTTTTGAAACTAAAGGCAAATTAAGATACCAAGCAAAACAGAGGGATACTATTACTTTAGAAAGGGCTCTTAAAACTCTGCTGACGTTTGCAAAGTTAGTGTCTTATATTTATATAAGCTTTAGATAGGAACTACTCTTTTTCTAAAATTATTGGTTTAAAAATAATTGTTGCATTTGTGCATTTTAAAAGTTGCTTCTAACACACTTTGAGTATACTTTAGTTCAGCCTTTTCAGCAAAGTATTCAGACATTTGAGCATCAGCCTTTTTGGTCTTATTCTGTCTCAGACCATTTAAGATAGTTAAAATGGATTGTGAAAGTCAGGAATTTGATAAACTTTCATTAAAATCTAATGTACTTTTAAAAATGGCTTTTGATGTCTTTGTGCCTGTTAATATATGTTGCCATCATCTGAATTAAGAAATTTTAGCCAAGGATTGCTAAAATGACAAATGATAGCACTTGTCATTTTGATATTTGTTCTTTAGGTGTACTGTTTCATTGCCTTTAGGAGATATTAGCTGCACATACATAGGGTTATGTTAATTCAAAATATATATTTTCTTTCATTAAATCTATTTCATTCTGTTTCATCTACATCCATTAGTGTTTAATTTGACCTCAGCTGTTGATATGAGTTTTACCCATGAGCTTGTTTTTGAGTGCCTACTGTTTTAAATCTGTTGTATACTTTGATTTGTTCTTGGGTATCTCTTCAGGGCAAGAAACACATTTTCTTATGTTCCTTGGTAATTCTCTACAATGCAGTATATACTCTATAGTGGCCAGTAGAAATTTAAGAGCTTATTTGCCTGTTTGTGCTAGGGACTGAGAATACAAAGTCCAATAAAATAAGAACTCTCCCTTCAAGATCTGTGGACTTTGATAGAAGATACGGAAAATAAATCAGTTTATTACAATCTGTCATTTATATCTTGAAATTATTTTTGAAATGGCCAAAGCTCTGTCTCTGATAGAGAAGATTTTACTCTGAAAAATATTAAGTGGTGGTGCACACCTGTATTCTTAGCTACTCAGGAGTTGAGATGGAAGGAACACAAGTTCCAGACTAGCCTGGGCAACTCAGTGAGACCCTATCTCAAAATAAAATAAAGAGCTGGCAGCCGGGCGTGGTGGCGCTCGCCTATATGTGGTTCAGTGGCCGAGTGCCCCTGAGTTCAATCCCCCGGTCAAAAACAAAAACAAAAACAAAAATAAAATAAAATAAAGAGCTGGGGATGTGGCTCAGTGGTAGAGCACTTGCCCAGCATGTGCAAGGTCTGGGCTTAATCTTCAATTACCCCTGCCAAATAAAAGAAAGAATAGTAACTAATATTTTTAGAGTGTCTTATCTGTTTTTAGGGCTTCTATCTCAGTTTTCACTCCTAACATTCCTTTAATATAAGTATAATATCCATTTTATCCATGAGGAAACTGTTCCATAGAGATGATATATTTGCTGAAGTTCACTTAGCTAATAAGTTATAAAGCTGGAATTTGAACTCAGTGTTCTTTCATTTTGAACCAAAGCTTCTCAATTTTAGTACTATTGACATTTTGAACCAGATACTTCTTTGTTGTAGGTGGGGGTCTGCCCTTTATATTATAGGATGTTTAACAGTATTCCTGATTCTGTCCAGGACTGTGACTAGGTAAGGCAAGAGTTCACTCATTCTTAGGATCTTTTTTTTTTTTTTTAAATAAAGGTGGCTGTTTTTTAATTTTTTTATTTATTTTATTTTTTTTTGGAACCAGGGATTGAACTCAGGGACACTCGGCCACTGAGCCACATCCCCAGCCCTATTTTGTATTTTATTTAGAGACAGGGTCTCACTGAGTTGCTAAGGGCCTCGCTAAGTTGCTGAGGCTGGCTTTGAACTAATGATCCTCCTGACTCAGCCTCCCGTCACTTGGATTACAGGCGTGTGCCACTGCACCCGGCCATTCTTAGGATCTTGAAGTGTCTCGCTTAAGTAAAAATAGTGATGTAGTTTGGGTTTGGTAGAGCTTTTACAGGCTTCAGAGCAGATGTACAAACAAAACCATTCACATGTAATAATTATAATGTATAACTGTACTGTGACTAACAGGCTTTTTTAAAAATTTTATTTTGATGTTGTAGATGAACACAAACCTTTATTTTTTTTATGTGGTGCTGAGAATCAAACCCAGTGCCTCACACATGCTAGGCCAGCACTCTACCACTAAGCCACAACTGCAGCCCTGACTTGCAGTCTTTTCTTTCCCAAATATTTTATTTTAGTTGTAGGTGGACACAATGCCTTTATTTTATTTTTATGTGGTACTGAGGATCAAACCCAGGGCCTCACGCTCATGCTAGGTGAGTGTTCTACCACTGAGCCACAACCCCAGCCCAGACTTGCAGTTTTATATGCAGTTTTTTTAAATGAAAAATATTATCAGGAAACACTACAGTTTGTGACTTTTTTTTTTTTTTTTTTTTGGTACTGGGGATTGAACCCAGGGTCACTCGACTACTGAGCCACATCCCCAGCCCTATTTCGTATTTTATTTAGAGACAGGGTCTCACTGAGTTGTTTAGGGCCTCGCCAAGTTGCTGAGGCTGGCTTTGAACTCGAGATCCTCCTGCCTCAGCCTCCCAAGTGCTGGGATTACAGGCGTGTGCCACTGCGCCCGGCTAGTTTGTGACTTTTTAATATAGCATAAGTTTTGATTAGAGAAGATATTAGTTGCCTTTATTTTTGACTTGCAGAATGATTATATTTAAAGCATGAAAAAATAAAAACCATGCATTTATGTAATTAGGTCTAAGTGGATAAAAATCAATGATAAGAGGTAAGATAGAACACATCCGTGTGCTTGATACTGTTCTAAGGTATTTACATACACTCTTAGTTTTATAACAACTCCAATGAGATATAGGTATTATTATTTCAAACTTAAGAAGAAGGAGGCCAGGCGTGGTGGCGCACGCCTGTAATCCAAGCGACTTGGGAGGCTGAGTCAGGAGGATTGCGAGTTCAAAGCCAGCCTCAGCAACTTAGCGAGGCCCTAAGCAACTCAGTGAGACCCTGTCTCTAAATAAAATACAAAAAAATAGGGCTGGGGGTGTGGCTCAGTGGCCGAGTATCCCTGAGTTCAATCCCTGGTTCAAAAAAAAAAAAAAGAAGGAGATGAAGCAATGATATAATGAAGATATTAAATACAGGCACAATTTATAAAATTGAAGATAAAATGTTCTAGAGTCAATTCAGCCTAGATTCAGTTTATTCAACCTATATTCATTTATTCATACAATAAACCTTTATTTTGATTTTTGGGTACTATTCCCTGTACTGACATAGCAATGAACAAATACAAGTTCCTGCTTTCTTGGTTAGAATGGTGGTTAAAAAGAGACAATAACAAATGAACTAATGTGTAATTTGCAGGTGGTAATAGGTGCTGTGAAGAAAGAGCTGTAAAAGGCTAGGTGTAGAGTGAGCTGAGTGCTATTCTATGTAAGATATTCTCCTAGTCTGGGGACTATAACAAAATATCTTAGGTTGGATAATTTATAAAAAAAAAATGGAGATTTATTTTTCACAGTTTCAGAAGCTAGGAAGTCCATGATCAAGGTGTGAGCATATTTAGTGTCTGGTGAAGTCTCATAATCTGCTTCATAGATGGCACCTGTAACCTACATGTGGGCATAGATGCATGCCCACATAACAGAAGGGGCAAGGCAGCTTTCTTCAACCTCATTATAAGGGCACTAATCCCATTCATGAGGGTAGAACTCTTATGATTTAATCATTCCCCTCTTTTTAATTTTTTTTCCATTTATTTCCTTGGCTGCCCACCTTTTAATACTATCACTTTGGGTCTTAGGTTCAGCATATAAATTTGAGGGGAATGCCAGCATTCAGAGCATATCAGAGAATAAGAGATGGCCTTCTTGTGAGGTTGCCTGAAAGATTGGGTGGGGTGTGGGCATTGGAATGAGCTGTGTGGATATTTGAAAGAGAAAAGCATTTCAAGTATAGATGCTCTTCATCCAAGGATGTGTTAACTCATCCTAAATTAAAAATACCAGTCAGTCAAGAATGTATTTAATATATCTATCCTACCAAACATCATAGCTTAGCAGTGCAGTGTACAATATAGCATCAGTTGTTTACCCTTGTAATGGTGTGACTGACTAGGAGCTATGACTTGCCTGTACCCCATAACCAAGGAAAAGATCAAAATTCAAAATTTGAAGCGTGGTTTCTATGGAATGTGTGTGGCTTTTGCACCATCATAAAGTTGAAAAATTGGAACCATCTGTAGAGAGAAAAGCAAATGCAAAATCACTAGCTGAACTAATTTGTTTCTTATTGTATTCAGGGAACCAAAAGGAGAAAAAAAGGGCCTAGAAATATCTTGGGAATAGGGAGATCATATTTTAGGCCATTGTAATAACTTTCTCTTTTACTTCGTAGAGATAGAAAGCCATTGGAGGGTTTTGAGCCCAGGAGTCACCTGATATGATAAACCTGCTGTATTTAGAGGGTAGATACACTCAATAGTAATAGGTTAGGACATTATAACTGTTAACATTCTCATAGGGTAAAAAGCTGATTACACCAGTATTTATCATCAAACCCTGTTTATTTATTTAAAAATTTTTTCCTTTAGTACTAGAGATTGAACCCAGGGATGCTCTATCACTGAGCTACATCTGCAGCACCACCCCCCACCACCAATTGTTTTTTTTTTTTTTTTTTTTCTTTTGAAGTTTTGAGACAGGGTCCTGCTAAATTGCTTAGGCTGGCCTTGAATTTGCAATCCTGCCTCAGCCTCCTGAGTCACTGGGATTACAGGCTGTGCCATGGCATGCTGTTCAAATTTGTTTTTCACATGCACATTAACTTCTACAGGAGAAACGTGATATCTTCTTTCTTCTGTTTTTATGTGAAATTTATCACATTTTTCTGAATGTACAGTATGCCGGTAGCACTATACTAGGTATTTTGAGGATTACAAAGAAAAATAAGATACCCTTGACAAGATTGCAGCTTAGTTGAAAAGGAAAGACTAAAATGTACAAAAACAATTATTTTATATCAAGCATCTATTCTTTTCAAAAAACTGAATGTTTAAGGATAAAAACAATTAGGCAGTTTCCATCCTCAGATTGCTTGTAGTCTAATAGAAGCTAAGACAAAGAACCTAGAGCTCTATATGTTTTGAGATGAATTGAAATTAATTCAGCTGCCACCAAACTCATGAGGAAGAAGATGTGAAGTCTGGCCTATGTAGAGCTGAGGGCTGGTGTAGTTTGAAGAAGCAGAGGACTAGCAGAGGTTATTCTGGGGGCAGAAGTGACACATGGAGCCAGGCACTTAAAGTCATGTGTGCTTGTGCTAGTGGGTAAACTACCCTTGAGCAGGGGTTGTGCATTGGATTATAAAGAATAGCACCATTATTTATTTGGCTCCTACTATGTACCAGACCCTTTATTAAACATCTAAAGTTTATAATCATAACAATGATATGAAGTGTTGTTAGCCCTCTTTCATTTATTTTTATTTTTTTGTAGTATAGGACATAAAATTCAGGGCCTTGCCCACATTAGGCAAGGACTCTACCACTGAGCTCCATTATTAACACTCTACTTATAAATGTGTAGCTGAGGTGTTCAGATGTCACTTTGGTAGGGTCTCACAGCTGACAAATGATGGAGCCATTATTTGAATAATTTGATCCTAGATACCATAGAAATGCTATTATATTGGTAAAATTGAGCCTAGATTATAGGAGTTCCAAAAAAGTTGGCAAAATAGGTAACTCTTATGATTATAGACCTTGGAGAACCATTAAAGGTTATTGATGAAAGGAGTAACGTAGTAAAGATAACTTTTCAAGAATATTATTCTGGCAACTGTATGTATGTTATTGGGCACTAACCTTCACAAAAGTCACTTTAGAGGTCAGGTAGGAAGACTTAAATGGTCTGAGCTAGCATGCTTGAACAGGAATGGAGAATTAATTCTAGATGAGAACATTTTTTGGAATTTTTTCCTGATTATAAAGATATAGATAATGTATAAGAACAGAAAAATATGAAAAGAATGATACTTATCCTTATTTCTAGCTATGTAAAAATGACCAGTGTT
The DNA here is from genome assembly GCA_020662805.1 of Glaucomys volans. Lineage (NCBI taxonomy): Eukaryota > Metazoa > Chordata > Mammalia > Rodentia > Sciuridae > Glaucomys > Glaucomys volans. The sequence goes on from JAJEJO010047979.1 coordinate 136,597, forward strand.
AATATTCTGTGGTATTCCTTTTCAAGTCTGTCCTAACTTAGGTTTTGTACTCTGCCCTTCTAGTTTGGAGAAAGAATCCACCAGGCCACATGTCTCCTCTCATAGGGTGTGAAATTTTTTAAGAAATTGCTTTCTACAAAACTGTGATTGCTGTGGTGATGCACGCCTCTAATCCTAGTGACTTGGGAGGCTGAGGTCAGTCTCAGTGACTTAGGTCCTTCCTCAAAATAAAAAAATGAAAGATCTACAAGCAGTCAACAGATTTATGAAAAAATGTTCAACTTCCCTAGTTATAAGAGAAAAGCAAATCAAAACTACCTTAAGATTTCATCTTACCCCAATTAGAATGTCTTTTATTAAGAATACAGGCAACAACAGGTGTTGGCGAGGATGTGGGGAAAAGGGTACACTCATACATTGCTGGTGGGAGTGCAAGTTGGTGCAGCCACTCTGGAAAGCAGTGTGGAGATTCCTTAGAAAACTTGGAGTGGAACCACCATTTGACCCTGCTATCCCACTCCTTGGCTTATACCCAAAGGACTTAAAATCAGATTGCTACAGTGATGCAGCCACATCAATGTTCATAGCTGCTCAATTCACAATAGCTAGATTGTGGAACCAACCTAGATGCCCTTCAACAGATGAATGGATAAAGAAACTGGGTATATATACACAATGGAATATTACTTAGCCATAAAGAAGAATAAAATTATGGCATTTGCAGGTAAATGGATGATGTTGGAGACTCTCATGCTAAGTGAGATTAGCCAATCCCCAAAATCCAAAGGCTGAATGGTCTCTGATAAGTGAATGATGATGCATAATGCGGCGTGGAAGGCTGGCGAGAATGGAGGAAGGATAGATAGCACAGAGGGAAGGGAGGGGTGGGGTCGAGGTGGGGGGTAATAACAGAATGTGTGACAGACATCATTGCCCTGTGTACATGTATGAATGCACAGATGCCGTGACTCTACTTTGTGAACAACCAGAGAAACAACAGCTGTATTCCATTTTGTGTTCAATGAATCAAAATTAAATAAATTTTTTTAAAAAATGAAAAGAACTGGGAATGGAGCTCAGTGGTAGAATGCTCCTAAGTTCAATATAGTATGGTGGGAGTGGGACAACCATGATTGGTGGTGCTGGGAATTGAACCCAGGACCTTGTGCTTGCAAGGCAAGTACTCTACCAAGCGAGCTATATCCCCAGCCCCCATAGTAGGAATTTAACAGGAGTTAGTGGAATGATTGAATTGGTAAATGTTGGAATTTAGTGAATAGAGAGGAATGAGTCAAAGATAACTCCTGGATTTTGAGATTGTGTGAATGGTTATAACACAGAATTTGCCTGACTTTTGGTTGTGAGGTTGGCAGTGGGGTGGGGGTGGAGTGATTCAGAAGAGAAGAATGAGTTTTATTTGGAGTATTTTTAATGTTGCTGGTATGGTTTGTTTGTGAGGTGTCTGCCAAAAGCTCACGTGTGAGACAGTGCAAGAAGGTTCGGAGGAGAAATGATTGGGTTGTTAAGAGTCTTAGCCCAATCAATGATTTAATCCCCCGATAGGGATTAATGGAGTGGTAACTGGAGTGGTAGGGTGTGACTGGAGGAGGTGGGAATTGGGGCGTGGCTTTGGGTATATATTTGTATTGGTCCAGTGGAGTCTCTCTGCTTCCTGATCAACATGTGAGCTGTTACTCTCTGCCATACTCTTTCACCATGATGTTCTGCTTCACTGGAGCCCTGAGGAATGGAGCTAGCCTTCTATGAACTAAGACCTCTGAAACCGTGAACCCCTGAATAAACCTTTTCTCCTCTATAATTGTGCTAGTCAGATCTTTTAGTCAGAGCAGCAAAAAAGCTACAACATTGCTGGTATGGTATTCTAAGTTGAAATATGGGGGTTAGTTGAGAATTTGGGGTCATCAAGTCAGAAAATTTGGAGAAAGAACTCAGTTTAGAAATAGCAGGGCACAGAGGCACATACCTGTAACCCCAGCAACTCAAGAGACTGAGGCAGGAGGATGGCAAGTTCGAAGCCAGCTGTAGCAACTTAGTGAGACAAGGACTGGGGACGTGACTCAGTGGTAAAGTGTTCCTGATTCAGTCCTGAATACAAAAAAAGAAAGAGTCATAATTTTGGTCAGAGTGGAGTTTCTGACAGTTCAGTTTTAAAGAGAAAAGTAATTTATTGGTATCATAAATGGAAAACTAATACACTTTAAATAGTTGGCAATGGAAAAATTAAAATGATGACAATAGTATGTTAAATTTACCCTCAGTTATTTGATAGGTCCTTTATGTCTATACAGTTTAAAAAAAACCAAAGAACAAAATGAAGAGACCAAGACTTTGTAATTAAAAGGTCTGAGGGCTTGAATAAAGCTATTAATTTTATTTTATAGATGCCACCTAAAATGTATATATATGCCTTGTTTGGGGAAACACTGAGGTATGGCAGAGACAATGAGTGACCACACAAATGAGAATCGGAAAGAGTGATCATGTTGTGGAAGTCTTAGAGAGATGGGAATTTCAAGAAGGTATCTGTGAAGCTACTGAAATTCAAGGAAAGGATTGTGATAACTTGAACATCATGATGTGATCCTGTCCTCTGGCTGTGGTGACACATTCCTGTAATCCCAGGGACTTGGGAGGCTGATGCAGAAGGATGGCAAGTTCCAGGCCACCCTCAGCTACTTAGTGAGGCCCTAAGCACCTTAGTGAGACCCTGTCTCAAAATAAAAAATAAATCTAAAAAGATGTGATTCTGGCTGGACATGGTGGTACACACCTGTAGTCCCAGCTACTTTGTAGGCTGAGGTGGGAGGATTACTTGAACTCTCAAGTTTAAGAACAGCCTGGGCAACATACTGAGACTGTCTAAAAAGAAAGAAAGAAAAAAAAGATGTGATCCTGTGTATTAATATACATGTGAAGATTCTGGGTTCTTTGGTTCTCTTATATTTGAATCAATGTATAGGAATTGATAAGTTTCTGGGTGTGTTAGCAAGTTTTGTCTAGAACATAAATATGTGAATGGAATGAATGAAGATGTAGAGAAGGGTCATGGCAGTGAGGAGGAAAATACAGTCTTAACTATCAGCTTTGAGAATGTGCTATACCACTGACCTAGCCTCTAGAACATTCTTTTGGTCACATCCTTATGATCAGGATTCACAGGATTAGTTAATGCAGTAATAATTCAATAAATGAAATTTATGGATAAAGCCATAAGCATGAATTAGGCTGTCATCTTATATATGGACTCCTTCTCTAAAGCAGAAGAATTTCACCCTTTTTAGATCTTATTTTATTTTTTCTTTTGTGGTGCTGGGGATTGAACCCAAGGCCTTGTGATTTTGAGGCAAGCACTCTACCAACTGAGCTCTATCCACAGCCCTTAGATCCTATTTTGAGGAAATTTGATTACATATCATAGGGTATAGGGTATAACTTTGAGGAATAATTACTGTGCAGAATTTTGTCTCTGAATTATATGCAAAGGTATGAACCAACATTGGTCACAAAGTTCTTTTTACTTTTGGTGAATATGTGTGGGGAACGAGTATATTAATAGTGCATTTGTGCTTTTCTTATTCTTAAAATAAAAATTTATCCCTGAACTCTGAGCATAATTTTGGAAGTTCTTAGGTTTAATGGTGATAAAATCATTCTCCTTTTCTGTGAATTACCCATAAGAGTCCTTTGTTGCTCTCTAAATTATAAAATTCATTTTTAAGAATATCTAAGTAGAGCATATGTACTTTCCATGCTTTATTTTTCAAGCTGAATTTAGGTGGTCCCAATTTAAGATGAGCTTTTTTCAATTGGAAAAAAAACTGTATTGGAGTTCTTAAAAAAGAAATCATTAAGTTGCTACATACAATTACAGCCTACCATGCCGCCTTTTACAATAATGAGATAAGATATAAATAAATAAAATACATAGGGTAGTCGCTAGGCCACAAAACCTGTGATGTACCTGAAGGTGCAGTACTTTCACCGAACTGCCATTTATAACAGTGATTCTGTGGGACAAAAAGGCATTCATGATTTCCTGACCAGCCAGTCATTTTGGAATGTACTATATTTAAGTTGGGAATTGATGTAGAAGTAATTGGTTCTGGTAGAAAAGATGTTCTAAAAAATAATTTGATGTCTCTTGCCATTTTCTGTTTTTGAAAGTGCTTGAATCTAGTATTTAATTTACTTAGTAGGAGGTATAATTTTTAATATATTTCTTTTCCATAATATTAGGGATTTTAAGCTTATTTGAGCAACATTCAGTTTAACACAACAAAGAAACTAGATGTAAATGTGATTCAGTCTGTAGCAGTAGGTTCTTGCCAATCTGGAGATTTTATGGATCTAAATTTCTTCAAGTTTATCAGAATTCTTGAACTCTGGGGAATATGAATGATTATGTGATGACTTGAATTGGCTGTGTCAACAGAAATAAATTGCCCATCTTAATCAGTTTGATGTTTTCATTATTGTTTATTAAAACACCATTCTGTTGTTGATATATTTACCAGGCTACAAGCATTCTTTAATGTAGATATTTATAAAAGCATGCATGAACCAAACTATGAACAGAGAAACATCCATCTGGTTTGTATTAAAGGGAAATTATTTGTTGGGATGGATGGACTTTGTTGGATATAGCTTGTTCAGCTGATAAGGTAGCCATCCTAAAAAACCCCATATAAAACACAATTTATTATGAGTCTTGATTATTGACTATTCCTTCATTCAGCAAATATTTATTGAATGTCTGTGTCCTCCACATTTTTTAAGGTGCTGAATATTTATAAAGATAAGAAGCATGTCCCTTTTCTGATGGAGCTTTCATTCTAGTGACTGAGACAAGCAGCAAACAAAACATATAGCTTGGTAATGATTAATATGAAGAAAATGAAAAAAGTAGTTTTCTAACATGTACCCCATTATAGTGACCCTATTTTAGTTTTAAGGCAAATATTCTGCTTCAGGTCTTCTGTTTTAGAGTTACTCTTGCTAAGATAAAGTCTAAAGCAGCAGGATCAGCCTATAACCTTTTCTTCCAAGGAGTTCCTTAATAGTTTTCCTGCATAACATATTACCATAAATTTAGTGGCTTAAAACAGGAACCATTTTTCAGCTGGCATTTCTGTATGTCAAAAGTCTGAGTACAGGGCTGGGGATATAGCTCAGTTGGTAGAGTGCTAGCCTTGCAAGCACAAGGCCCTGGGTTCAATCCCCAGTACCGCACTAAAAAAAAGAAAAAGAAAAAAAAAGTCTGAGTATATTGTGGCTAAATTCTTGTTGGAGGAGTCATTTGGCTGAAATCAAGATGGCAACAGGATTTTTTTGTTTGTTCTTGTTTTTTTTTTTTAAATTATTTTATTTTATTATTCTTTTGAGGGGGTAACTGTATGTAGTTTGTAGTCTCTCAGAGGGGGAATCTACATTCAGATTATTAGCAGAACTCAGTTCCTTGCAGCTGTTAGGACTTAGTCCCCGTTTCTTTACTGGCTATCAGCTGGGAGCCACCTCTTTTTATAGGTGCTGCCTGTAAAAGCACCTATCTATAGGTGCTTTCTTTGTTACTTGATCCCTTCCATCTTCATATCTCTCAGTCTGAATCTCTCACCCACCAATTTTTCTGACTTCTCTGACTCTTATGTCCAGACACAGATTTGAAGTTTATGTTTGGTTCAGGATTACCCACCTAGTAATTCCCCCCCTTTTTTTCTTTTATCTTTTCTTCTCATTTTTGGTGGTGCTGTAGATTGAACACATGTTGTACAAGTGTTCTACACTGAGCTGTATCCCAAACCTGGTAATCTTCCATTCTTCAAGCAAACTTTCTTAAAGTTTATCTTAATCATAGAAGTGAAATATCATCATATTCATAGTCCTAGGGATTTTGTGGGGTGAATACATTAGGGAGCAAAGCTCTTTAATCTTAGTGTTCTGCTTGCTACAGACAGTCCCCATTGCATGGCTCTTAATAAGTGTTGCAGTGGCCTCTTTTGTCTATGAAAAGAAGCACTGGAATTCCTCCTTCAAACATCTACCTATGGATGGCTACAGACTGTGAGCTTCTGCTGTGACAGTAATAGATATCCCTTTGGGCTGCTCAGAGAAGTAAGGGCAGAAATAGTTGGTAGGAACCAGCTGCAGAAATAGAGCAGAAGTAGTTGATAGGAGCTAAAGTAGTGGAGCAGTTACTCTCTGTGTGCCTGTTCAGTGCTAGTGGCGAGTTGGGGAATGATGGCTCAGGGTAAAAGGCAGAGTGGATAGGTACATTCTCATGCCCCATATTCCTCCTGAGACTGAAAGGTAGAAATGATAAAGCCAGTGCCCCCTATCCCCCAAATGAAAATTACTGTTAAGTTTTTTATAGTTTTTTTTTTATTTTGAGGGGCGGAGGGGTACTAGGAGATGAACCCAGCAGTGTTCTGCTGCTGAGCTATATCCCAGCCCTTTTTTTTTTTTTTTTTACTTTGAGACAGGGTCTCACTAAATTGCTTAGGGCCTTGCTAAATTGCTGAGACTGGCTTTGACTTGTGATCCTCCTACCTCAGCCTCCCGAGCTGCTGGGATTACAGTCATGTGCCACTATGCCCAGCTAACATACAAAGTTTGTAAGAGAATTGAAAGCATAGAATTAGAGGATGGAAATAAGTATTTAGTAAGACTAAATGAAACATAGTATAAATAATGAAGTAACCCAAGTTTACTCAGCATATACATTCCATTATAAAACACTGTAATCCCTATTTACCCATGGGGGATACTTTAATAAAATAGAACAGTTTTGACAATATACTCTAAAAAAAATTGTGAGGTCACATTAACATAACATACAGTATATTGTTATAAAGCATAATTACTCTCCCTCAAAATATTTTATTGAACTATGCTAACCCTTATGATGTGAGATGATATGGTGCCTACAAGATGAGATGAAGTGAAGTGAATCACATAGGCATTTTGATGTAGTATTAGGCTGCTACATAAGAGTTATTTAGCACAAAAAAAGAAAAAAAAGGAGAAGAGTTACTTAACACAGGCATTGTAATATTATGATAGTTGACTTTTATATCTGAGATAGCTACTTAAGTGACTAAGGATTGCATAGCATATACAACATGTATACACTGGACAGAGGGACAGTTCGTGTCTTGGGTGAGACAGAACAGGATGGTGCAATAGTTTATCAGGCTACACAGAATGGTGTTCAATATAAAACTGAAATAGTTTATTTCTAAAATTTACCATATTAATATTTTTGGATGATAGTTGAGTATGACTTATTGAAATCAAAACTAGATGGGGGGACTACTACATTTAAAAAAATAGGGTCTTAAAATGTAGCATCTTTTTTGTTTAATATATGCATTATTATATCTTTAATCCTTCCTCAAAACAGACTCACTAAGTCTAATGAAAATAAGTGAATAATTATTTTCAGTTCTTCACTTTTTAAGTTGCTTACAATTGTGTGCATGTGGTGGTAGAAATCTTATAATTCTTAATAGGTTTTGGTTTTCTATTCCTTAAAAGTACTGGATATCATGTGATACCTAATATTACCAAAGGAGAATATGGAAGCAAAAAGAGTATAAACCTTTTTTTGTAATAGACAGTTTTTGGCTTGATGTTTTGGGCATATAGTTTTGTGAAACATTTCTCTGCTTCTATAGTTGTGGGAAAATAATATTCATTCTGTAGCTAACCTTGGGATATTAATTTCATAAAGTAAAGGGTACACATAATATGAATTTATCTGTTTAGTGGGAGGGTTTAGTGATAAGTACCACTTATCTCATACTGGAGAAAAATTTTGATTCATTTTATCAGTGAACAATGTATCCCATAAACTTTGATTTATATAGTTAAATATACAGGTGTTCTTAATTACATCTAAAGAATACCACTGAAAAGACTTGTAATAGAGCATAAAAGTTCTATTAGACATGGAGCCATGTTTCTGGACATTTTGTGATACCATCCCATTTCCAGTGTGAAATTGAGTACAAACATATCCTAGGGCAGAGAATAAGCTCGGGAAAATGCACCAACAAAAACCTTTTGTGTATTTATAATAGGGAAAACTCTTCATTGAGTTTGCATGGTAAATTGTGATATAAACTCAATATGTTTTAAACACAGTAGATGGGACTTAGTATTTATGACGATGTAGGTTTTTTCCTTCTTTTTATTTGTTCATTTTGGTACTGGGATTGAACCTGGGGCAGAGTACTATTGAAACCAAAGGTCTCTAGACTTTTTGTTTTTTATTTGGGACAAGGTCTCACTAAATTGTCCAATCTGGCCTCAGCTTCTTGAGTGACAGGATTACAGGTGTACACCACTGTGCCCAGTTTATGATGATGATTCTGCGTGATTACTTTTCAGTGAACAATTCCAAGAATGTTTCTGCACCTGAATTCCTTTCTTTTTGTTTCTGTTTTCATCTTCAATTAATTAGAATGCTTCCCGTCTAGGTTTAGATGTGTTTCTTTATTTTTTCTTTTTATTTTCATATTTTCTTTAGTTTTTTAATATTAACATAAACATTTTTCTAGCACTTTAAAAATTGAGGCAGTAAAGTTGTCTTCATATGCCTTTATTTTTACCTTAACACTGTCTGAATTAGCAAGTAAAATTTGCTTATTTTGCATAAATTTTTTTTCATGAAGAGAAGTCACATCTAATATTAATACTTCTGGGAGCTGTTTTAAAATTAGGTTATTATCTTAATGCTAATTAGAATTTCAAAAGTCTGGTTGTTTTTGCTTTGTTCCCATGTCCCCAAAGAATAGTGTTTGATTTTGATTTAATTGGTTCTATGACTTTGGAATTGGTTTGATCCCAGATACTTCATAAAATTATAATCAATTTTTAGTTAGTCTCTCCAGTTTGTCCAGTACTTCAGAATACTACTGAAAATACAGTTATGCTGACAAATTTTGAAAGTACTGATATCTGTACCTTAGAGGGAAATATTAATTTAAAGTCAATGCTAGTAATATATATTAAACATGTTAAATAGAAGGCTGTTTAATAACTTAATACTGTATCCACCTATTAGATAAAACTTCATGGTAGCAGTAATAAAAATTTTATGTTTAATATTTTAAAATATGGTTTGATAAGCTGGGGAAGTTTGTGTAGGTTTTTTTTCTAAAAACAATCACTGAAATGTTACTACAGTTTAATACCATCTAATTGTCTTAGATTTGTTGTTGGAACAGATTAATAATTTAATACAGTATAGTTTCGGAGTGCGTATGTGTGTGTGTGGACTGATACGTTTTCAGAGAATTAAAAATAATAAAGTCCTATTGATCAATGAAGTATTTTAGTGAAATAATTATCCATTCAAAACTACATGAATTTACACTGCTAAGTGTAAGTGATGAGGAGCGTAGATTTTTGTGTCAGGCTGCCTGGATTCAAATCCTATCCCCTCCATTTAACCTGGTGTATGACTTTAGTAATATATTCATCTGTAAGGCATGATACCTGTGTCATGAGAAAGATTAATTTGTTAAGTGCTTAGAACAGTTGCTGACCCACAAAGGAAGTATTATAGAAAGTTGGTTAAATGATTATCCCACGAACACCAATAACCCAATCAATAAATGGGCCAAGGAAATGAACAGACACTTTACAGAGGAAGATCTACAAGCAATCAACAGATTTATGAAAAAATGTTCAACATCACTCGTTATAAGAGAAATGCAAATCAAAACCACCTTAAGATTTCATCTTACCCCAATTGGAATGTCTTTTATCAAGAACACAGGCAACAACAGGTGTTGGCGAGGATGTGGGGAAAAGGGTACACTCATACATTGCTGGTGGGAGTGCAAGTTGGTGCAGCCACTCTGGAAAGCAGTGTGGAGATTCCTTAGAAAACTTGGAATGGATCCACCATTTGACCCTGCTATCCCACTCCTTGGCTTATACCCAAAGGACTTAAAATCAGATTGCCTCAGTGATGCAGCCACATCAATGTTCATAGCTGCTTAATTCACAATAGCTAGATTGTGGAATCAACCTAGATGCCCTTCAGTAGATGAATGAAGAAACTGTGGTATATATACACAATGGAATATTACTCAGCCATAAAGAAGAATAAAATTATGACATTTGTAGGTAAATGGATGATGTTGGAAACTGTTATGCTAAGTGAGATCGGCCAATCCCAAAAATCCAAAAGCCGAATGGTCTCTCTGATAAATGAATGATGATGCATAATGTGGGGGGGAAAGATGGCAAGAATGGAGGAAAGATAGCTAGCATAGAGGGAAGGGAGGGGTGGAGGTGGGTGGGGGGTAAAATCAATAACAGAGTGTGTGACAGATATCATTGCCCTGTGTACATGCATGAAAGCACAGATGGTGTGACTCTACTTTGTGTACAACTCTTGAAACAATAGCTGTACTCCATTTGTGTTCAATGAATCAATAAGTAAATAAAAAAAAAGAAAGTAGATGCTAAAAAAAAAAAAAAAAAAAAAACTAGTTTGTAGAACAGTTCATGTTCTTCTGTTTGGTCATTACCAGAATCACAGGAAGCTCTCCATGTTTCAGCCTTCCTCCAACAAAAGTTTACCAATTTCACGGTCATTACTAACATTACCTACCACCATACCCACCACCTGTACTTCTACATCTTCTTCTTCTGCTGTCGTCGTCGTCGTAGTCGTCGTCGTCTCCTCCTCCTCCTCCACTACCATCACTACTACTTTTTCTGCTTATTATTGTCAGAGACTCTTAAGGTACTTTCCTGCACATGCCTTTGTGGACTGAATGTAGTAATTTGAAACCATTGGGAAAGATTGATGCTATTCAGTTAATGTGTGGACTGAATGTAGTAATTTGAAACCATTGGGAAAGATTGATGCTATTCAGTTAATGTGTGACTGGGATTGAGAATCTGGCCCTCTACTTCAGGTACATTGATTTTTTTTTTTTTTTTTTTTTTTTGGAACCAGGGATTGAACTCAGGGACACTTGGCCACTGAGCCACATCCCCAGCCATATTTTGTATTTTATTTAGAGACAGGGTCTCACTGAGTTGCTTAGGGCCTCACTAAGTTGCTGAGGCTGGCTTTGAACTCGCGATCCTCCTGCCTCAGCCTCCCAAGTCGCTTGGATTACAGGCGTGCGCCACCACACCCGGCTTACATTGATTTTTGTATTAGGCCACAAGTGCTTTAGCCGGTGGAGGTTCTTGGCTCTTTTGTTTTTCCATTCAAAACTTCTTTTCCTGCTCAACTCTTGTACATAAACATGTAAATATGAAACGACAAGAAACTGAGTTCTACCTTATAGTAAATAAATGGGATTAGTCAATTCACTAGAGGATTCCTGTGGAGGTAGGAGGGAGCACTTGCCTATTGCTCAGGGGTGTTTTTGGTGGGAATGTAATGGAAGAGCATAGGAATTTCTGCCCTTAGTTGTGAGGAAGCAGAAGGAAGTAAGAATGTAAGGTACTATTTGTGGCTCCTAGACATTGGACTAACGAGTGTTTTCCAGTTTGTAATGAGTGTTAATCTAGTCTGGGCTATACCACTACACATGGATACCATTAATACATGTAGAAAGCTAATAAGATCTTATTAATTTAGAGGAGGGAAAATGTTATTTTAGTGTAAAAAATAGCATAATTTCTGAGAATACTAATAAATTTGTGATTAACACTGTGTGGTATAACTTCTGTACATTTCATTTAGATACATGGAACATTTTACTTTGTTTTCAATCCCTATTCATGAAACTGTCAGCTTGTAACCAAAATAATTTAGATAAAACTCTGAAAAAGTTTTGCATATGAATTCCTTAGAACTGTGACTTTAGCTCTACCTGCCATCATGCTCTTCTCTAAACATTAGAATGTCTTGTTGACTAGAGGACATAAGGGCAATAACATGCTTTAATTTACTGAAAAGACTATCTTTCTAGTCATAAAAGTTTGTGATCTTAAGTGAGGCCTATTGGCTGTTGGGCATTACAGTATACTTACTTTAAATACCTTTTAAAAATATAATATCTATAGCATCCTAATGTTTTTGATTATATAAGAAATTAAGGCTGATTAAGAGAGCAAGTCTAGTAATGTCTAATATGATAGCATTATAAAGCAATGCTTTATAAAATATTAGAATATAAAATATTAGAATTATATATATAATATAATAATATATAGGATGGGGAAATGAGATCTCAGGTGCTCTTATTATGGTTTTGATTTGACTTTTTGTCAGTTTATCATTGTGGAAATGGAATTTTAATAACTTTCTTATTCTCTGAAATAAAGGAGTGATGCTAATTAAAATGTGAATATTTTGGGGGCTGGGGATCTAGCTCAGTTGGTAGAGTGCCTGCCTTGCAAGCACACAGGCCCTGGGTTCAATCCCAGTCACCACAAAAAAAAAAAAAAAAAGTGAATATTTTTAAAAACAAGTTTTTGAAGTAGGATGTTTTTTTTGTTGTTGTTGGTTTTTTTTTCTTTTTTGCGGTGCTGGGGATTGGACCCGGGGGCTTCGTTTTGGGATCCCGGCCACCAACCCCTTGGGTGAAATCCCCCCCCCTTTTTTTTTTTTTTTTTTAACTGTGGGTAATTTCCTTTCTGTTTACTACATCACTTATTTTTCCTTTTCTAGGTAGTTTCTTTCAGATTACTTTTCTTTTTTCTTTTTTTTTTTTTTTGCGGTACTGGGGATTGAATCTAGGGCCTTGTGCTTTTGAAGCAAGCACTCTACCAACTGAGCTATATCCCCAACCTTTTCCTTTTTAGTTTTGCATACATTTTCCCCAGCTTTTCATTTTTAAAATGTTTAAGTAGGTAGTAAAATCTAGAGGGAGAGGTTGGCATTGGTCTTTCTCCCTTATCTCTTCAAATGCTTTTCTACTTAAGACTGAGTTCAGTGCCTACTTCTTTCAAGTCCTCTATTATCTTCCCCTTCTCTAAGTTTATAATTTATAGCTTAGATCTTAGTCATTTCACTGCTGTATGTTGTTCATGAATTGAATTGTTTTCATGACTTAGACTTGGCACCCTTTCTTTACCCACTTCTTGCCTCTTCTTTCTGGGCTGCTAAATTTCTTACTTCTTGAATGTAGGGGTCTCGTTTCAGACTTTTCTCTCATGTTCTCTCACATAACAGGTACTCAGTGATAAATACTTGGGTTTTTCTTTAATTCTAGATCTCTGTCTCTATTTCTTCTCCAATTATTTGGGTGTACAATGCATATAATTTAACAAATAGGATTTTAATGCCCTTAAGCCTTTGAAATAATTGTGTAATTATTTGCAAATATTGTTATAGTCAGTCAGCACATGAAATTGGACAGCTAAATATTGTAGATCAGCACAGTCCATTAATACTGCTGTAAAAGCATACCAAGGCTTATAACTTATAAGAGCTTCTTTTTTTTTTTTTTTTTTGGTACTGGGAATTAAATCCAGGGGCACTGGACCTCCGAGCCACATCCGCAGCCCTATTTTGTATTTATTACTATTGTATTTTGTATTTTATTTAGAGACAGGGTCTCACTGAGTTGCTTAGGGCCTCACTAAGTTGCTGAGGCTGGCTTTGAACTTGCGATCCTCCTGCCTTAGCCTCCCAAGTGCTGGGATTACAGGCTTGCGCCACCGTGCCCAGCTAAGAGCTTCTTTAATTAAAAAAAAAAAATCAATAGAAGCTGATGTAGTTCATGGTTTTAATCTTGTGCTTTGAAGCAGTTTCTTTTTCTGGAATAAGATTCTTGGTTTAGACTGTGTAGAAGTATGTTAATTAGATTATATTTAGTTGGTGAATTTGTGCCTACAGAAATGTGACTTTAAAAAGTGGCAACTTGTTAGTTTTTGAGGGTAAAAATTATTTTGTGTTTTCTTTTCATATTTAGTATTTTGCATATTATTCAGTGAGGTAGCTTTTCAGTTTGTCCAGTTGTATCATTTGACATTCAGACTTAAATAAAGTTCAAGTCTACCATCACTGGTGCTTATAAATGCTAGTCATTCAAAATGTCAAAATTAGGATTTAATTCATTAGTTGCAGATGAGTTGGACTTAACATGAGCTTTTATAAAATTACCCAAATTTATGTTATTAGGAGAAAATAAATACTATGTTTGAAGAATGGCTTTACATTATTGGGCTTTAGAATTGATACCCACCCACACTAATTCTCTAGTAAATTGCATGTTGTATCAGTTAATGAATTGTTACTTCAAGAAAGGCATTTCGTGTGATTGATCCTCAAATCACTGAATGTGCTAATTCTTAACAGAAATCAATAATAATAGTTGGGAGAAATTATGTATTATCTTCTAAGACAATTTTAGATCTTTTAAACACCATGACAAAGTCTTCTGCTTTACCTTTCCAGATTTTTAAAGTTCATTTTAAAAGGAAAGTGATATTTGTATACATATAGTTTTAAAAGTCAAACTTTATTACAAGGTTTATAAAAACAGGAGTTTCCCCATCTCTTTTCCCCTTATCTCCAAATCCCAATCTTTAGAGGCAGTCAGTTTATATTCTTTTAGTTATTCAGGTATTTGTCTTCAGTTTTTGAAGTCAGGTATTCTGCTTTAAGAGAGCCGGTCGTGGTACTAGGGGTTGAACCCCAAGACCTAGGGCATGCTAGGCAAGCGTTCTACCACTGAGTATTTGAGTTTTTTAAAAATTGGGAGGGGAGACCCTGGGGATGTGGTTCAGTGGTGGAGTGCTTGCCTAGCATGTGTAGTATGTGCAAGGCCCTGGATTTGATCCCTGGCACTATCCTCCAACCCCGGCCCTGGGGGGCCCCCCCACCCCCCCCCCCCCAAAAAAAAAAGAATTAAATATTTTGTTTTTAGCTCAGGACAGTGGTGCAGGCCTCTAATCCCAGAGATTTGGGAGGTGTCAGACCGAGGAGGATAACAGGCTCAAGACTAGCCTTAGCAATTTAGTGAGACCTTCAGCAACTTATCAAGACCCTATCTTAAAATAAAAAATATAAAGGACTTGGGAGGTCAAGTGCCCTTGGGTTCAATCCCCAGTATGTATGTATGTAATTGTGAATGAATGAATGAATAAATAAAATAAAACTTTGTTTTGAGGCAGGGTCTCATTCATTTGTCCAGTTTGTCCTTGAATTTGGAGTTCCTCCTCCCTTAACCTCTTGAGTGACTGGGGTTACAGGCATGAGCCATGGGCTCCATAGTATTCAGCATTTTGTTGGCTTTTCATCTTGTTTATCTTGTTTGTTTTGGCACCAGGGATCAAATCCAGGGGTGCTTAACCACTGAGCCACATCCCCAGCCCTTTTTATTTATTTTGAGATAGGGTCTCACCAAGTTGCTTAGGACTTTGCTAAATTGCTGAGGCTGACTTGGAACTTGTGATCCTTCTGCCTCAGCTTCCCTAGTCACTTTGATTACAGGTGTGTGCTACCACACTTGACTTGGTTTTTCATTTTAGACAGTAGCTATTAACTTTCTTCTATAAAAGATAAGAATCAGTAATCATAATCTATGACCTGCAAACATTCGTATATACTTCCCTTGTTCTCATTTTCCATTCATATGATATCAGATTTTGGGGGATAAGTTGTTAAGACTATAAAATTTACTGTGATTATATTTTTCTTGTTCCATTTACTCTTTTTCCAGGTAGTTATCCCACTTTAAAATTTCTTGTACTTTGCCTATTATTAATACATCTGCAATTCATTGACAGATCTAAATCACCTTTTGATATGATTGAACCGATAAGGATTATCTGTCAGATCTGCTTTTTCCTTGGAGACAACCTTCTGCATCCTAAACAGACTTACTTTCACACAGTTCTCCCATTTTTCCATTAGGCATTTTGTTTTACTTCAATTGTGACTTAAGTTCTTAAATTTGGGGTGTCTTTTCTCTAGAAGGACAACTCTAAACTTTTATCAGGAATAGAGAGAAGTTTGGTTTTCACTGTGAGGTCACTTATATGAACCTTTTTTTTTTTTCCCTTTTTCTTTGGTACTGGGGATTGAACCCAGAGGCACTCTGCTACTGAGCTAGATCCCCAATCCTTTTTTTTTTTTTTTTTTTTTGGGAACCGGGGATTGAACTCAGGGGCACTTGGCCACTGAGCTACATCCCCAGCCCTATTTTGTATTTTATTTAGAGACAGGGTCTCACTGAGTTGCTTAGCGCCTTGCCCTTGTTGAGGCTGGCTTTGAACTCGCGATCCTCCTGCCTCAGCCTCCCAAGCCACTGGGATTACAGGTGTGCGCCACCACGCCTGGCTCCCAGTCCTTTTTATTTTGAAATAGGGTCTAAGTTGCTGAGGGTCTTGCTAAGTTTCTGTGGCTGACCTGATCTTGTGATCCTCCTGCTTCAGCCTCTGCAGTGGCTGGGACTATAGGTGTGCTCCACTCCACCCCAGCTAAGTAGTAAAATTTTGTGTGTATGTGTAAGTGGTGCTGGGGATCAAACTCAAGGCCTCATATATGCTAGACAAGTGCTCTAGAACTTTCCCCAGAAATTTTCCCAAACAGAAACTACCCATTACATAATAACTCCTTATTTCCTTCTCACTTAGTCATCAGTAACCATTATTCTACTTTTGCTTATTTCAGTTTTCTTTGGGATGCTTCTCCCTTTCAGATTCATGATTCAGTTTTCTTGGTCTTTTTTTTTTTTTTTTTTTTGGAACCAGGGATTGAACTCAGGGACACTTGGCCACTGAGCCACATCCCCAGCCCTATTTTGTATTTTATTTAGAGACAGGGTCTCACTGAGTTGCTTAG
>JAJEJO010047979.1:153392-267125 GCA_020662805.1 Glaucomys volans
CCTATTTTGTATTTTATTTAGAGACAGGGTCTCACTGAGTTGCTTAGGGCCTCGCTAAGTTGCTGAGGCTGGCTTTGAACTCGCGATCCTCCTGACTCAGCCTCCCAAGTCGCTTGGATTACAGGCGTCCGCCACCACGCCCGGTCAGTTTTCTTGTTCTTGATAGGTTAGTTTTTTCCTTTCTCATTTCCAAAATGTTGTTGATGCTTCTCATTTGCTGCTGCATCTTTTCCATTTTCTTCATCTTTATGACTTTTATGCTTCTAAAAACTCTTAATTTTTTAAAGAAAGGTTTCAGAAAGAAATCAAGGTCATTCATGATTAACTGAAGGACTGCCCTCCCCTTTATCTGTTTTTTAAAATTTAGATTTCTTTTATTAAGAATTTATAGCCGGGCATGGTGGCGCACGCCTGTAATCCAAGCGACTTGGGTGGGAGGCTGAGTCAGGAGGATCGCGAGTTCAAAACCAGTCTCAGCAACTTAGTGAGGCCCTTAGCAACTCGGTGAGACCCTGTCTCTAAATAAAATACAAAATAGGGCTGGGGATGTGGCTCAGTGGCCGAGTGTCCATGAGTTCAATCCCTGGTTCAAAAAAAAAAAAAAAGAATTTATTAGCAACTGGGTATGATGGCACATGTCTGTAGAACCAGCTACTTAAGAGACTGAGGCAAGAGGATGTTTGAGCCCAGGAAGTCTAGGTCCATTCACCTGGGCAACATAGTGAGACTCTTTTTTAAACAAAAACAACAACAGAACCCCTGGAATTTACAGGTATTCAAACAAAAGGAGTTTTATAGTCACATTAACTATAAAATTAAGCTTGATAAGTAGACTCCTTTTTTAAAAAATTTTATGTTTTTAGTTGTAGATGGACACAATGCCTTTATTTTATTTTTATGTGGTGCTGAGAATCGAACCCAGTGCCTCACACAGTGCTAGGCCAGCGCTCTACCACTAAGCCACAACCCCAGTCCCCAATAGACTCCTTCTTAATCACTGGTTGCTATTGTGTTGGCAGGGTTTGATTGCCCAGACCCTTCACAACCTTGAGCACCATCCCCTCCCTTGCGCACATTAATATGGTGCTATTTTACTGAACCACATTTTGTACTTGTATCATAGTACTTCTCATAGTGATGAGCACTTGGCCTTTCTGTGGGAGTGATTTTTTTAAAAATTTTTTCGTTGTCAATGGACCTTTATTTTACTTATTTATGTGGTGCTGAGGATTGAACCCAGTGCCTCATGCATGCAAGGCAAGAGCTGTACCACTGAGCTACAACCCACCCCTGTGGGAGTGATTTTGGAAGAGGCTGTTAGCCAGAGATTTTTGTAGAAGTCTGGTGTTCAAGATGCAATTGAGATATTTCCTTTTCTGTTCAACTCTGAGTGCCCTAGGCATGGTTAATTACCCCTTCTGTGTCTTGACATCTGTGAATAACTGTTTTCCTCTTTGTATGTTAGATTGGCCCATCTAAACTAGATACCTAAATTACATGATCTCTCCATCTTTTTCTCTTATACTCTTTTTTACTTCTGAAGTGTTGGAGAATGTGCCTGCATTCTGACGCAATTCATTGTCCATGACAGATAATAATTATAATTATTTACTAAATGAATAAATAGTCCATCTGGATTGATGTAATGTCTTTTCTGGCAAGCGTATTGTTGTTGTGCCCCTAGTGACTACTGTCCATTGAAAGCTGTGCCAAAAGCTGTATTAAATGCTTTTATTTATTATTGGGAGTCAATACGGTGTAGTGATTCAGGGGTTTGCTTGGGTTCACAGAAACAAACAAATCTCTTAACCTCTCTGTGCTTTAGTTTCTTTACCTATAAAATAGAGGTAATAATACCTATGTAATGTTGAGAGATTTAAATGAATACATCTAAGGTACTAGCTCAATATCTTACATGTTCTTTTTATTTTTTTTTTAGTTCTAGGGGTTGAGCCCAGGCTGAGTCACATACCCAACTCTTTATTTTGAAACAGTATCTCACTAAATTGTTGAGGCCGGCCTTGTTCTTGTGTTTCCTGCCTCAGTCTCTGGAGTTGTTGGGATTAGAGGTGTGGGTACCTTGCCTGGTCACATTGTCTTTTAGTGAATCTGTTTTTCATCTTTGTGGGGTTATTAGCCACTATAATTGCGTTAGAACCTGTGAGTAAAAATCAAGCTGAAATGACAAATCTAACTAGAATTCAAATTATTTAGCACTTTGAAACTCTTTGTGTATATATATAGGCACATTATGAAATTATTTCCAGGGACAATAATAGATTATGGCATTTAGATAATAACTTAAACTGGAGAAGTAATGTGCATAGTGTGTTACATACTTAATTCTGGCACATTGGTTGTTTAAAATTCTGTTTAAATCTCAGGTTTGTTTTTTATTTTTTCTCTTTTTGTACATTTTATTTTTTTAACTTATTTTTTAGTTACAGGTGGACACAATACCTTTATTTTATTTTTATGTGTTGCTGAGGATCAAACCCAGGGCCTCACACGTGCTAGGTGAGCACTCTATCACTAAGCCACAACCCCAGCCCTGTTTTTTACTTTTTCTTTTTTCATCTACTAAATGGGCACACTGTTAGTAGCTATGAAGTTTGTTCTGAAAAGTTAGTGAAGAAATGTGTGTAAACTAAAAATGAATTTTAAAAGCAGTTCCTTAAATACTGGCTGCTCTTATTGTTACTGTTTTCCTTGTACTTATTTACTCTTAACTGGATTTTCTGCACAATCTTAATCCAGTCAAACTAAACCAGGGATGGCAATGTTTTTTGGTGTGACAATTCCCAGAGCTTTGTAATAGCAATCTTGAGGTGTTTTTAGGCCTTTGCCAGACTCTGAAGAGCTGTTACCTGTTTCCTGTGTCTGTCAGTTTTGAAGGAGGCAAAGTGGCAGTTACATGTGTCTTACGTTTGCCATTGGTGCTGTCGACTTTCTTTGTCTCTTTATATACACATTCCCTGTTCTCTTCAGGTTTCGTGTACTTTTTCTTGCACCTTATCCTGATAGGAGTTGATACCTCCATTTTTATTTTTGGTGTTTTAGATGTTCCTGTTATTACTTCATAGCATAATTACTCTTTATAATAGAGTAGTAATTCAGGACTAGCTTTAGGTCCTTTTTAGTCCTTCTTCTACACTGGTCATAAAATACAAATATAGCTAGCTTTTAAGGCTGCCTTAGACATGTCTCATTTTTAAAGAAGAGCTAGATTTCGTTTGAATCTTTTCCTTGAATTCCTTTGTATAAAAATCTGCTGGATTTAGTGTAAGCTAACTTTTCTATATGGGGATTAGTGGCATTCTTTTATAGGTGGGTGAATTGTGACCAACTTGTTTTTGTTAATTGGCATTAATTTAAATTCAGTGTTTAATCTATAAGTTAAATTCTGAGGGTGTGAAATTACAGTGAATATAAAATTTTTGGTAGTTAATGAAATAGTGCTTAACACATAGGCAAAATGATTTTTTATTTATAACACATCCTGGGAGTTACATAAAGAATGAACTTATGGACAGTGTAACTTTTTGCATTTCTTTCTCACTTTTTAAAAATTATTTTTTTTAGTTGTTAATGGATCTTTATTTTTATTCATTTATTTATATACAGTGCTGAGGATGGAACCCAGTGCCTCACACATGGTAGGCAAGAGCTCTACCACTGAGCCACAACTCTAGCCCCCTCTTTATCACTTTTTTTATGTTAATGAATCCAGGGTATTTATGAATTATAAATCAGAACATTATTTATATTAAGTTGAATTTTAAATAACTGCCATTGGACTTATTATCTTATTATTTTAAATCTAGAAATAATGCTAATGGTATTCAGTTAACTTCATTTGACTTGATATTTTAATAATATTGCTCAACTAGGAATCAGGGTTCTTTGGGCCAGTTGCTTAATTCTTTTTTTGTCAGGGGGTTGGGGGTGTGTAGTGGTGGAGGGTGGGCTGGTAACCAGGGATTGAACTCAGCGGCCCTTGACCACTGAGCCGCCCTACTTGTATTTTATTTAGAGACAGGGTCTCACTGAGTTGCTTAGTGCCTCACTTTTGCTGAGGCGGACTTTGAATTCGTGATCCTCCTGCCTCAGCCACGCCCACCCCTCATCCCCCCAAGCCACTGGGATTACACACAGTTGCTTAATTCTTAAGGCCTCAACTATTTTAGTCTTGTAACAAAGCTCTAATATGTGATTGTCATGAACCCTATAATTCTATGACACCCCCTACTCCCAGATCTCTGCCAAAATTCAGTGTTTGTCTTTTTTCTTCTGACTTTAAATATGTTAGGTATACATTAGACATCAATATACATTTCCAAATGCTTGGTTCTATTTTCTAAATTTTAATCTGAATTAAAATTTTAAATTAAAAATTTAAAAATTTTGTTCCAATTATTCTTTTATTTGCTATTATGAATTAATCATCCCTTATCCATAGGTGATATGTTCTAAGAACACAGTACATGCTTGAAACTATGGACAGTACCAAGCACTTTATGTACTGTATTTTTGTCTTTGCATATGTACCTATGTAAAGTTTAATTTATGTTAGGCATAGGAAGAGATTAACAACATTAATTAATAATAAAATACATGAATTATAACAATATACTCTAATAAAATTGCCAATATCACTACTCTTGTGCTTTGGGGTTCTTATTAAGTAAAATATGGGTTATTTGAACACAAATACTATGATACTATGATAGTCAGTCTAGTAACTGAGACCACTACTAAGTGACCAATAGGCAGATAGTATATACAGCATAGATATGCTGGATAAAGGGATGATTCATGTCCTGTGTGGGACAGATCTTTGCAAGATTTTATCATACTACTAAGAATGGTACAGAATTTAAAACTGGTAAGTTTTTGGACTGGGAGTGTAGCTCAGTGATAGTGTGCATGCTGAGCATGTGGAAGGCCCTGGGTTTGATTTCTAGCACCCAAAACAAAAAAACTTAAAAATTATTTCTGTAATTTTCAGACCATGGTTCACCAGATAGCTGAAACCATAGAAAGTGAAACCATGGATAAAAGGGGACTACTGTAGTTTCAACTACATGGTAACAATTCTGTTTGGAAATTGGCTCCTGAGACTTTCAAAAAACAAGATTTAGTCTCCTAGTTTCACTCTCCCCACATATCTTGTGTCATATATACTGACAAGTAACAAAATTTGAAATTTAACCTTTAGATACTGGAAAAAGTATTTCCAAACTATAAAAGAGAACTACAGAGAAATGTGGCAGAGGAAGAGGAATGTGTACCAGCCTGTGACAATCAGGCACTGATTTACTGGGTACTATTTTAATAGAGAAGTGAATTGTTTGCTGTGTGGATGTTTTACTGAGTTATTTGTTAAAACAAGAAAAGAGCCAGGCCTGGTGCGTGCCTGTAATCCTAGCAATTTGTGAGGCTGAGGAAAGAAGATGACAAGTTCAAGGCCTGTTTCAGCAATTTTGTGAGGCCCTAAGCAATTTAGTGAGACCCCATCTCAAAATTAGGTTGCGATGCTGAGTGATAAAAGTGCTGGTGGGTTGGGTTCAATTCATGTGTGTGTATATTTTTTCTTTCCCTTTGGCAGTACTGGGGATTGAACCCCAGGGGCTCTACCTCTGAACTACATCCCCAGCCTTTTTAATTTTGTATTTTGAGATGGGGTCTCACTAAGTTTTTTAGGGCCTTGCCAAATTGTTGTGGCTGGCCTTGAACTTGTTATCCTCCTGCCTCAGCCTCCCAAATTGCTGGGATTACACCGTGCCTAGTTGACTCAATCAGGTGGCTTCGTGGTTATAAACCAGTAGGTGAAAAACTCCATATGGGAATAAGAAGGTTGGTGTCAGGCATGCAAGAATGATTTCTGTTCCCTCAATGAAAGCTACTTTTTGTGTTTTCATTTACCTGTGTCATCATTTCTCCCTTATAATATTCCTTTGGAATAAATCTAAAGTTGCCTAGACAATAAGATTTCCAAGAATTTCCAGGATAAATTCATAGGTTGAAAGTGGGCAGTAACTTGGAGAGACTGAAAATAGATTTTTTTTCCTCTTTCCTTGTGAGGTGAGGAGGTGAGAATGGGTGTCACCCCTAATCTGATGTGTTTGTCAGAATTCCTGGATGTAGGAAAATCAATCCAAGCTAGGTATGGGGGTGCACACATGTAATCTCAGCAACTCAGGAGGCTGAGGCTTGGAGGATTCCAAGTTCCAGGCCAGTCTGAGCAGTTTAGTGAGACCCTGCCTCAGGAAACAAAACAACAAAAACAATTAAAAGGGCTTGGAGTGTAGCTTCAAGGTAGAGTACCCCTGGTTTCAATCACTAGTAATACCAAAAAAATTTAGGTTAGATGTGGTAGGTGTGGTGCATGTTGTTCATGTCTATAATCCCAGTGAATCCAGAGGCAGAGGCAGGATAGCAAGTTCTAGATCAGCTTTAGCAATTTAGTGAGACCCTTAGCAACTTACACCCTCTCAAAAAATGAAAAAAGACCAGGATGTAGCTCAGTGGCAAAGCATTCCTGGTTAAATCCCCAGTACCAAACAAAAAAACAGAAGAAACAAAAACAATTCAAGCATATCCATATATTTTAACAGGATATTGGGTTGAACTCAGTGGCTCAACAAATTGTTGTAAGGGCTAAGCAGCCAGAAACAATGCCTAAAATCACATTGCACAATGATTCCCGTGAGGATGCCAGTACCATCTAGAGACAGACAGACGCCACAAACTGCTCCAGTAACATTGCTGGCTCCAGATGACTCTAAATGCTGCCACCAATGCCCTGGACTTGACCTTGCTGCTGTTTTTCAATTAGTATGAGAGCAAGTTCCTTCTGCTCTCTGCCTCTCCTGCTCACTTGTTGCCCATTCCTAGCCTGAGCTAGATCTATATTTGGTAAGACACGTCTTAGTTATAAAGGAAATGTGGGAAAGTGTTGAACCTTAGGAAAACATAAGATGGGTGAAGTTCTCAAAGTTAAGATGACCTGAAATTTATCAAGTGGGGAAAGGTCAAGTGGACAAAAAGAATGGTAGATTTTCACTGCACCTGATGTTCTGAATATATTTGTTGAACCTTCACTGTGTACCAGGCACCATACTAAATGTTCTACAAGCAGTATCCTCATAGCTTCTTTTGTTCCATGTACAGATTAAAACATAGGGCAAAGTAGCCTGCTTAAGATCATAGTAGAGTTGGGATACAAGCCCAAAGCTGTGACTCCAAAGCTTGTGCTCATAACCACTGTATTAAACTGACTCTATTTTTCCCTCCTGGTATATTTAGCTCAAACCTCTATAAATTAATCTGTTAGATTAAGTTCACTAAGCTTAAGATTTTGTGCATGTTGTGTGTATGTGTTTTGGTATTTTAAAGAAAGTTGAAAATTTGTGACTTTAATTTATCTTTTAAATCAATGATTGAGTGATTTCTGATATTTATTTATTTGTTTTTTCATTCATTCACTCATTTATATTTTTGATAATGGAGGTCAAACCCAGAGCCTCATACAAGCTAGGCATGTACCCTAATACTAAGCTATATCCTCAGCCCCATTTGACACTCTCTCATTTTGTGACTCTTTTTATAGTTCATTTTTTTACAGGCTGCAACTTAATCAAATGCTTTCTTTCTGAAAATCAGTGCTTAAAACTGAGTTATAAGAGAGAGATCATGGACATGAAGGATAGGGGACATAATAGAGAGACCAAGACTGAACATTCAGAAACAGAGCTTGAAAGGAGAAACAGAGACAAATACTTATGGAAGGAAGGGGATGCATATATATTATCCTGTACACTACGAGCAGCATTTTACATACATACACCACTCACACACATACGCACACACACAAATGTATATATATTTTTTGTTATATAGTTGGTTGAAAAATGATAGACTTTTTTTTCTCTTCTGCTTTAAGAAAGTCATCAGGCCGCCCCACCTCCCATTTTTTAACTTTGAATCAATGCTTTCCCTAGAGTAAGCAGTAGGTATTAAGCTTTTCTACCGGTTTGCAATTTAAATTGACTTATTACGCATTTTTGGTTCAAAGCTAAAAAGTTTAGTGGTATCTAGGAGTAATAGAAGCTGATACTTAACTTGGGAAGTATCCAACTTGGTTCAAGGGGGAAAAATCCCAAAGACAAAATCCCATAATTCCTATGATGTTAACCAATCTAGAATATTCATAAAGTACCTCTCTTTTTAATTATTCCTTTGAAAGTACGAATCTGTCCTATAGAGTTTTCTATGTCACCAAAACAGTGTTTTGTAATAATGTTTTTTTTTTTCATTTTTGCCTTTTGGATAAAATGGAGAGCTACACTTTTCATAAAATTGAGGATTGAGTGCCCATTTACACACACAATTCATGTAGACTGTCTAAATGTGGGCTGAGTGCTAGAGAAATGCTGATAGAAGATACACATCCTTAAAATTAAATGATCTTTGTTCTCTTTAAGTATTAAAATTTCAGTGTGGAGTATACTCTGCTTTTTGTTCTAATCCCTGTCTGATCTTTCCTAATAAGATGTAAATTTTAATTTGAGAACTGTTATTATTTTTCTTTGGTCCATTACAAGCTGTATAAAATGAATTTTTATATCTATGTAATTTGTGTTAACATATTCTCTCTCCTTTGTTTTTCCCCTTTTTTGGTTCTGGGGATTGAACCACATCTCCACCCCTTTTTATTTCTTATTTTGAGGCAGGACCTTACTAAGTTACTCAGGGCCTTTCTAAATTGCTGAGGTTGGCTTTGAATTTGGGATCCTCCTGCACCAGCCTCCTGAGCTTCTGGGATTGTCCAAACTGTTTTAGTAAACCAGCAGTTCTCAAATGAGCAATAGCCCTTTTATTAGCATTAGCTAATGATAAGTTGCTTTATCTATTCAAGAAATGTCCTATTGGACCAGAGAGGTGATCCATATAGCTACCCCAGACGTCCTAAAGAGCTCCACCTAGAATATAGGTGACTTATTTGGAGTTCTATAATTTCTAAAGTGCACGTGGGCCATGTTAAATTGTTTTAACTTGTTTACTGTAGTCAGTTTCATGTGTTCAGTTTAACTCTTTAGCAGTGCAATATGTTCTGATTCAGGTAATACATATTAGTCTAAAATATCTATTATAGATTTATTAGAATGGATAATTCTGGGGGAAGGGAAATCACCATTTATAATGTGAACTTTGGTTCTTTCCTTGCTCATAAACTGCTTCAGTTTCTTTACCTGTAAACAGGGTTTTTCTCCTACTTTCAAAATTGTTCTGGTATTTCTAATATGGCCAATTTATGGAATTTGTCTTTTTTTGCTCTTCTTTCTAACATTTTTTTCCTCCATGGCATTTAAATGTGGAATATGAAGCAAATTCTTGAGGAATAATGAAATAGGTCCAGGTTAGAGTAGCCACTGAATTCATTTGGTTGTCTTATGACTGTAACTAAGCTTTGTGAATTTCAGGAGAAATAATATTTCATAGCAGAAGTTCAGAGAAAACAGATACAGCTTATGTTATGGTGTGAGTTTTACCCCAAGGGTTTACATGTAAGAAGCTTGGTCCTTAATGTGGTGATGTTGGAATGTGGCGGTACCTTTAAGAGGTAGAGCTTAATGGAAGATAATTAGGCTACTGAGGGCATTGCCCTGATTGGAGTAATGTAGATCTTGGGGGACCCTAGTTTGTTCTTACAAGTGGATTGTTCTAGAATAGCAAGGCTGGCCCCTTCTTGATTTCAGGCTTCCTGTTTGCTGTGTGATCTCTTCTACATGCAGTCCTTTCATTACAATATCATCTGCCACAAGCCGATCACCAGAACCAGAGCCACCTTTTAAAGGCTTGGAATTTCAGCCTCTAAATCCGTGAGACAAATAAACCTCTTTATTTTATTTTTTTTAAATAAAGTACCCAGAATCAGGTAATCTGTTACTTGAAAATGCACTATGACATCTTGTTTGGAGATATGATTTTATTGAAGGCTCTTTCATGAGACATGAATTTGCTGGAACCTGGTTAAAGACATTGGTCATTTCTTCTTTCATTGCCCCTTTTACAGTGCCCACCATGAGAAATTACCTTAGAGCTTGACTATGAGAAATGTCGTCTGTATGTCCTATAGTTTGCTGAAAAATCTTTAGAGCCTACCAGATGAAGATAGAATTTTATTCCTTGCAGATAAAGGAGGAATTGAGGGAAAAAAAATCATGATTATTTTTGATTATCTTGTTTCTGAAGTTGTGGATTATCCTCTAGAAAATAAAGGGACTCTGAAGTGTGCTTTATAAAAATTGCTTTCAGGGCTGGGGATGTAGTTCAGTTGATAGTGTTTGCCTCGAAAGCACGAGGCCCTGGGTTCAGGAGGCTGATGCAGGAGGATCCCAAATTCAAATTGGGGGGGAAAAATTGCTTTTACTTCTGAGGAAGTTAATGGACAAGGCTGACAGTTTCTGGGGCACATTCCTCTGAAGAGGGCCTTTTCAGGAAGAGGCTATCAAATACAAAGGCATTTTGATAATCCAGTAGAAGGGGTAATGTCAGAAGCAAATCCCTCTCCCCCTTTTTTCCTTCTGTACTGGGGGTTGAACCCAAGGGTACTTTACCACTGAGCCCAGCCCTTTTATTATTTTTTTAAATTAAATTAAATTAAATTAATTTATTTTGTGGTGCTGAGGATCAAATCCATGTCCTTGTGCTTGCAAGGCAAGCACTCTACCAACTGAGCTATATCTCCAGGCCCCTTTTATTTTTTGAGACAGGCCTTGCTAAGTTGCTTATGGCCTCCATAAATTCCAGAGGCTGATCTCAAGCTTGTGATCCTCCTGTCTCAGACTTCCAAGTCTCTGGGATTATAGGTGTGCACCACCACTCCTGGCAACAAACTACTTTAATGCCAAGCTATTCTTCACAACAAATACTTTGTGTATTGCATTAAAATTCCTGAAAAATAATAGACATGTAGACTTTCGTGATGTCTATTTAGATGCTTATACAGAGTTGTATGTTAAGATGTAAAACTGTTTCTTACTAAAAATACATTTTACACCTTCCTAGAACAGGAATAGGATTCTGTATACAGAAGTTTTAAAATCTGACAATCATTCATGTTGTATATAAGTGTGCACAAAAGAGATACTGACTATAGAGAGATTGGTGTATAATGAAGTTTTTAGAAATGGTTTACTCTGTATGCTGTGAACTTTTGTTTCTTTCAACTACAAAACAAAAAAGCAAATGCCACAGGTGATACTCCCATTGATTTCAAAACTGTACAGACCATTCCCTTATCTTTATTTGATCTTAATTATCAATCTGCACAGTTATTTGTTGCTTAGAAACACTGTAATCCTAAATTGCTTTTTAAAAAATGTTTTATTATTTATAATTGGTATCTTGAGAGAATGTGTCTTCTTTTCTCTCCCTCACCACTTTTTTCCCTATCCCTCTTCATTCATCACCATCAGTGCTATGAATTGAGATTATGAAGGATTTTTTTAAGTGTTAATTTTGCTGAAAATCCCAGGACAAATGTATTTATAGTACTAGCATATGTATTCAGTCCTTTGGGAAAATTTAATCACTTCGTTGAATTTCTCATCTGTGTTAAGTCAGAAAGTTGTCTTGATGTTAAATGGCATAGTTTTCAGTTATAGTAATTTGTTTCCAGGAATTTTTATTTTCTCTGAATAATTGATGATATTTCCTGGGTCATATATCCTGATAGTTAAGGAATTGTTTTGATTTTTATTTCAGAATAGATATATGATTTTACTGTGTTGTAGGCTGTAGTCATGCTTAATAATAATGCTAAGTTTATAATTTAGAAAATGTTCCCGTACAATATTTTCTTTTGTGGTACCAGAGATTGAACCCGGGGCAATTAACCACTGAGCCATCTAATTCTTGACACCCCTGCTGATTGCTTTCATTTTACTCTTGGTTTATTTTTATACCTTGGTTTATGTGATAGACATATAGCAAGTGCTTTGGTGAACTTAAGGGGAAAATAGATTGTTCAAATGAAAGGTATGTGGATAAGTTAGTTTTGGGGCAGTTCTAGAGATCTCTTGCCAAAAGTGGTATCTTTGTTTTGATCTTCAGGGACTGTTTCATGTGATCACTGAATTGAGTCATACCTGCTGTTTTCTCTATCCCCTAGTTATCTCTCTTCAGACCCTTAAGATTGCCAGTCACAGGATACTTAAAGGGCACAGTAGACTTCAGCCTAGGGGGAATTTGTCTATCTAAAGGAAAAATAATTTGAATTCAAACATTCCTGCCATGTTATAGTTGGTTTGGTTTAGTGATGTTAAGAGTTAGTGAGTTCTTTTGATTTTCTTTGGTGGTCATAATACCTAAAGGTAACAGATAAATTTCAAGTAAATTTTTCCTGAGGTTACTTGAAACTTTATAATGTAATCACAAACAGAAATCCCTAAAGTAGGAGGAAAGGGAATGTCATTTTGTTGATAATTGATTTTGTTTTGATACTGAGGATTGAACCCAGGGGCACTAGACCACTGAGCCACATCCCTAGCTCTATTTTGTATTGTATTTAGAGATAGGTCTCACTGAGGCGGACTTTGAACGATCCTCCTGCCTCAGCCTCTTGAAGCACTGGGATTACAGGTGTATACCACTGTGTCAGGCGGTAATTGGTTTTTAATGAAACTTATTTAATTAAAATCTTCTACCCCTCCTTTCTAGAGTTATGGTACAGGTGATTTAAAGATAAGACACCCCCCCAAAAAAAAGGGAAAAAAAAAAAACTTTTTTTTTTTGTATTCATTAATTCTTTGAAGTTGGGAACATACAAATCTTTTAAAAGGGATAATAAGCCCTGTGGATGTTTATTCACAAAGATCTGAAGATTGATGATGATGATGATGATGTTGTGTTTGGAGATTACCCTCTCCAAAATTTATAACTTATTTTTCCTCACATATTCTGTCAGATAAGGAACACTAAGACAGATAACTCTGGGCTTGCCCAGGGTACCAGGGCAGATCTCTTTGATGATATAGTTTGCAAAAAACAAGTCTTAAATAGAAGAAGATCCAAGCCAGAGAGAGAACTGGTGTTTCAGAGAGAAAAACAAGTCCTGAGGCCTGAAGTCAGAATATGCTTGATGTGTTTAAGGAAAGCAAAGAGGCCAGTGTGACTTGAATGAAATGAACAAAAGGCAGGAGAGTTGCAGGAGATGTAAGTAGGGAAGGGGGTGGCGTGTTAATTTTTTTTTTTTTTTTAATGGGCCTTTGTAAGCGCTTTGGCTTTTGTACCAGTGAGATGACTCAGTTGAATGTTTTAAACAGAGGAGTGACATGATCTAACATTCTTTGAAAATGGCTGATGTGACTGACTTGTTGGAGGTGACTGAGAGAATCAGGGAGATTTGACAGGGAATGATTACAATAGTGCAGATACAGAATAAGGTGGCATGGACCATGGTAGAAATGGTTAAAGTGGCAGCATTATGGATATCTTTTGAAATTGGAGCTCCCAACAGGAACACTTCATGGAACAGAATGAGTACTTACGCACACAATGTCTACTTATCTACCATTTTTAATGATAATATTAATCCTGTATTCAGATTTTGTTAGCTTAATTTGTCCATTATGTTTCCCTTTACCCAGTGGTTTAGGCAACCACTGCTCATTTTCTGGTTTGATTATGTCATCAAACAAAATGGTGATGTTTTAATCCCAACATTTCTTCCACATTTGATATTTTGAGTCCCCCCCAAAAAAGGACCTGTCATTTGACTGCTTAATTACTCTGGGGTACTGTTCAACTAAAGTATGCGCCTTAGCAACTTCCAAAAGTGAATATGAATGTTTAATGTATTTAATGTTTCAGTCAATTGGTAGTCATTATCTTTTTGATGTTCAGGTTGACTCACCTTTGGCTAGTGGGCACCTTTTGTCCTTCAAATTGACTTTATGTCACTTGTTCCTGCAACCTAGTAGTCTTTGGTAGCTAGTTTACTAGCACAACAAATACCCCAGATGTCTTGGTCACTTTAAGTGGGAAATGGTATGAAGAGACCACAATTTACAATAGGAGTGGTTTGTAACGGGGTACAAAAGCTTTAAGGCTTTTTCAGGGGAAAGAGCAAGGAATGGGTATTTATTTATTTTGGTAATGGGGACTGAACCTAGGGACACTTTATCTCTGAACTACATCCCTCACCCTTTTTAGTTTTTATTTTGAGACATGGTCTCCCTAAGTTATTTAGGGCCTTGCTAAATTGCTGGGGTTGGGCTCCATTTAGCAATCCTCTTGTCCAGAGGATCCTCTTGTACCCCGAGTCTTTGAGAGTACAGGTATGTGCCACTGCATCCAGCTAAGCAATGGGTAATTATGAGATTAAATTAATCATAAATTTATTGATACCCTAATTCAAATTTCAGTGTATAGAATTTTTACCATGATTTTTATATTTGAATCTGTTTTCTCTTATGCTGCAATTCTTGGTTCCTGATGACAAGTATTACCTATTTGCCAGTATTTGTAGTAACAAGACTACTGAACGTAGTTTTTGAGGGTTTGGCTTTTTTTCCTTTTTCTTACATTTGGCTAATAATATGTTGTTAAATTTTTTGTTTTAAAAGTGGCTTGAAGTAATTCTATGTGTGGTTATGCCACCAACTTTGTATAGTTGTGGTTCATTTGTTCCAGTTTCTTATTTTTATGTATTTTTTTTCTTGAATTTGTTTTGTATTTTCAATTATTTAAAAATATATCTCTAAATAAAAACTGTAAAACAAGTATAATCTGAGAAGTTTTAGCTTCTGTCCTTTCTCTTCTACCCTACCTTTTCTTTTCTTCATAGGCAGCTACTTGGCTTTGGTTTATCATTCCATGTGGTTTTTTGTAAAGCAAAGGAAGACAAGCAAATGGGTATTTATATTGAATTCCTCTAAGTTTTTCTTTTTTTTTGAACCGAGGATTGAACTCAGGGGTACTTAACCACCAAGCCACATCCCCAGCCCTATTTTATATTTTATTTAGAGACAGGATCTCACTGAGTTGCTTAGGGCCTCGCTAAGTTGCTGAGGCTGGCTTTGAACTCCCGATCCTCTTGGCTCAGCCTCCCGAGTCGCTGGGATTATAGGCGTGCGCCACTGCGCCCGGCTGAATACCTTTAAGTTTTTTATAAAAAGAGTAGTATTTTGTAAAATACCATTCAGCAATGGGATAGGCGGTAGAAAACTACTGGATTCCTTAAGATCTCAGAGCAGCTTTTCACTCTTTACATAAAATTTCCTCTTTGTCTCCACAATAAGCACCTCAAAGAATACACATGTTTAAAAAGGAAAAGACCACCACCCAACCCATTTGCCAGTATTTGGCAAAATTGCATATCCAGTAATCCCCCTTCTAGGATTCTTTGCCAAAAGTGCACTTTATAACATTGCACGGTAACATATGCTTTTGTTTTGGTTCCATGCTTAGGACCATGTCGTCATTATCTTTTAAGTATGTTTTTTGTTTATTGAGTGAAAAAAAACCATAATGATATTGTTGGCATTAACATTGATGTTACAGCAAAACAAATAGCATTTTGAGGTTTTACTGTTTTAAAATACTGTTAGGTTAAATATTTTATCAATTAAACTTAAGTAGTTCATCAGTTTACCTATTCTTTCAGTAAATATTTACTGAGCGCTTAATGGCATGACTCTCCTTGTTTTAGACACTTAAAAGATACCAATAAATAAAATTGACAATAAATAGGAAAAAAGTTGCTTGTATATATAATCAGTTGATTTATTGTATTAAAAAACTACAATTTTAGGACTCCCTTTTCAATGTCTACCTTATTTTCCTTTTTACTTGTTCCAGCCTCTACAGTCCTGAGTTTACCCAGGAATTTTAACACTGAGCTAGGTGAAAGGCAGTGAGGTGTTCCGGTCCTGTGGTACGGTAGTCCATTTTATATCCCTCCCGCCTCACCTCCAGCACTATTTGTAATATTCTTTGTTAGGAGGTTGCTCAAGAAGTATTTTGATCATTCTCTCTGGTCACTAAAATTTAGATAATTGTCCTTAAAGATTTTAAAATATTTTTTGTGATGAATCAGGAATCACATTCTTAATAACTGTACCTTTATTTCAGAAATGGCCATTAAGATGTAGATGCCTAGATACAAAGGTGATGAAACAGTCCATTTGTCATAAAGTAAGATGCATCTGTGGCTTTTCAACCAGATTAGTAAGTATAACCAAATTTTTTTCTTAACTTTATGGTTATTTTATCTACTATGATATACATTGAATAAAAATATGGTATACATTGAAAGTATTACCTTGTATTTTTTGTTTTTTATTTTGTAGTTTAATTTAAAACATATAGTTCTAGAAAGTCTGTGCTGTACCTCTTTTTTAAAATTTTTTTTGCCGTGCTGGAGATAAACCCAGGGCTTTGTGCTTGCGAGGCAGGCACTGTACCAACTGAGCTATACCCCCCGCCCCTGTACTGTACCTTTTTAAGAATCATAAAGATAATATTACTGAATCATAGTTTTTTAATTTTTTTTTTAGTTATAGATGGACATGATACATTTATTTATTTATTTATTTATTTATTTATTTATTTATTTATGGAACCAGGGAACTCAGGGACACTTGGCCACTGAGCCACATCCCCAGCCCTATTTTGTATTTTGTTTAGAGGCAGGGTCTCACTGAGTTGCTTAGGGCCTCGCTAAGTTGCTACGGCTGACTTTGAACTCGCGATCCTCCTGACTCAGCCTCCCAAGTCGCTTGGATTACAGGCGTGCGCCACCACGCCCAGCCTTTATTTATTTATTTTTATGTGGTGCTGAGGATCGAACCCAGTGCTCTACCACTGAGCCACAATCCTAGCCCTGAATCATACTTTTAGAAAAAACATATGGAAAAGAATCATTATAATACTACTCTCCAAATACAACTATTCTCATAATTTTTGGATATTTATTTTCCTTCTAGTCTTTGTTCTACAGGGTTTTTAAAAATTTTTAAATTAAAAAAAAATATATATATATGTGTATATATTTTTGGTACTTGGGGTTGAACCCAGGAGTGCTTGATCACTGAACCACATCCCCAGTCCTTTTTGTTTATTTTGAGACAGGGTCTTGCTAAATTGCTTAGGCTGGCCTCAAACTTAAAATCCTCCTGCCTTAGCCTCCCAAGTCACTGGGATTACAGGTGTGTGTTTTACATATTTTTGAAATAAAACTATGAACATAGTGTTGTAAAGAGTATGCTTCTTGAATATTTCTTCAAATCAAATTTGTTTCAGATGTTTCTACCTGGAATTAGAAATGCATCCTTCACTATGGGGTTTCTTTTTGGAGTTATGAAAAAATTGTGGAATTAGGTGGTGATAATGGTTACAAAACCTTGAATACATTAAAATTTTCTATTGAAATGGATGAATTTTATGATATGTGAATTATGCCTTAAAAAAGCCTTTAGAATGCCAAGTTCTGGACAGAGTAATACTCAAGTTTACCTGCTTGCTGATGCTTTAATATGAAAATGTACCACAAATCATTGTGTACCCAGCAAATGATTTGATGTTTAGTCAATGGAATTGTGTTTTTGTAATAATAAAAATAATTATAAATAAAGTTTTTAAAAAGTGAAATAAAATGACATTTATAATAAGTATTTTTAATTAAAGGTACTTTTGTTATTTTTGTTTTAGAGATCTACTGTTTCAAGCTTTTGTAGTTCTGAGTCATAATACTCTGAATGTACCATATTAACTTTTTGTAACTTTACTTTCAAGAGGCTGTTTTGAAACTAACATCTCAACCTTTTTACCTGAAATTGTTTTAGGAACAAAATTGTATCTGTTTTCCTCAGAAGACAATTCCACAAGGTAAGAAATTGTTAATATAATAATGAACCAAATGTAGTTGTATATAGGCTTAATAACTCTTGATTTTTTATGTTATTTCCCATAATTATTTCGTATCTTTTTTTTTTTTTTTGCCGTGCTGGGGATTGAACCCAGGGTCTTGTGTATGTGAGGCAGGCACTCTACCATCTGAGCTATATCCCCAGCCCTTCTTTTTTGATTACTATTTGCATACATTTATTATTCTCTCTTTTATTCCCTCAGAATTTGTTAGTATGATACTACTCTTGTTTGATGTTAGAATTAGAAGGGTGTGATAAAAGTGGTCACTTCTAAAACTCAAATACTGCTTACTCCTAGAACCTAAGAGTGGATTTATTCCTTTTAGGAAAAAAAAAGTTCTGTTGAAGTTCATTCCTCTTTTACTCAGTGCATATTACCTAAATGACTTTGGGGAAGAGACCTCTCATAAAAGTTCTCTTGGTTTTAAACTAAAGGAGATTTAAGTTTAGCTGTGTTCTCGTTTGTGGAAATTGTGTAACTATTATGTTTACTTTAAATATCGATGCTTCCTCTTAGATTGATTGTAAAGACTAACATCTATGTATTTTTATTATTGGGGTACTGATTCAAACTCAGGGGCACTCGACCACTGAGCCTCATCCCCAGCCCTATTTTGTATTCTATTTAGAGACAGGTCTTACTGAATTGCTTAGCGTCTTGCTCTCGCTTTTGCTGAGGCTGGCTTTGAACTCGTGATCTTCCTGTCTTAACCTCCCAAGCTGTGGGATTATAGGCATGTGCCACTGTGCCCTGTTGTATATTTAAAAATTCCTTTAAATTCTATGCTATTCTTTAGATTTCTGAAGGATAAAATGTTAAGTGATTATTTAGTAAAATCTTATTGATTTGTTTGCCTTGTGCCCAAGAACTTGAAATCAAGTGTTTGGCAGATTTAAGAATCTGTTTTGATTAAATTTTCTTAGGAACTTCTTGGGATAGATAGTAGTGATCACTGTAGATTAACTCAGCCCGTTAATTAAAAATGCATTTATAATGAATTTTTGAGATTGATAACTCTATTTTTTATTAAGTATTCACTTTTTTCTCATTACATGTTCTGAGTGGTACATGTACTCCCAGATATATCTTCTTCATTTTTGAAACTGCTTTAGTTAATTGGGTCAAATTAGTTAATTTTTATGCTGGTTTGGAAACAAAGGGTTAAAATAAAGGGACCCACTAGCTGAAGGGAGAGCAAATCACCAAGATTTTTTCTTTTCTTTTTTTTTTTATTATTGATTCATTGAACACAAATGGAGTACAGCTCTTGTTTCACTGGTTGTACACAAAGTAGAGTCACACCATCTGTGCGTTCATGCATGTACACAGGGCAATGGTATCTGTCACAACTCCTTTTCCCTTACTTCTAAGAAGTGAAAGGAGGTGGTCTTGGAACATTGTTTGATCTTCATTGCTCAAAGGTGGTGAGGCAGTGCTTCAGGAGAAATAAATAGAACCTTCTTTTCCTGTACCACTGTGCTTAAAGCAAAGACAAAGATTAAAAAGCTTACAGGGAACTTACTGTTAATCTCTGTCATTGTTCTTTTGGCAAATGAAATTAAATCTTTTATGTTAATAGAATGCATGATACACCATGGTGATGATTCATAATGTTTGGTACTCTTAGGATTTTCTTGTAAAGTGTTTATTAAATATTTATTTTTATAAGCATCTAGATGTTTTTATTATTTTATTTTAGTTTTTTGTGCCAGGGATTGAGTGCAAGGGCATTTAACCACTGAGCCACATCCCCAACCCTTTTTATTTTTTATTTTGAGCCGTCTCACTAGGTTGCTTACAGCCAGCTGAGTCTGACTTCAAACCTCTGATCCTCCTGCACAGTTGGGATATCAGGTGTGCGCCCTACTATAATTTTATTTTTAGGGTAGAAATTTTCAAGGGAAGATTGTTCACATTTGTATAGTATCATCATCCTGCTAGAGAGCTTGGTATTAAAGGGACAGTGATGTTTAAAAAATGTTAATTATGCATACACTTTTAAAGATGGTTGAAGTGGTAAATTTTGCATCACATAGTGTATTTTACACAATTTTGTTTAAATTTCTGGGTAACTGTTATGAAAGAGGAGAACTTTGATGTGATGTTTTTAACATCAAGTTACAGGAGTACTAAGAATGTTGCTCAACTTGTGTCATACCCATTATTGTTGGTTCATTTAAGGACTATTCTTTTATTACCTTTTAAGTCTGTTTCTGGCATATACGACCTTTATATTTTTGATGTATATTCTTTTGTTTG
Source organism: Glaucomys volans (assembly GCA_020662805.1). Taxonomy (NCBI): domain Eukaryota; kingdom Metazoa; phylum Chordata; class Mammalia; order Rodentia; family Sciuridae; genus Glaucomys; species Glaucomys volans. The sequence continues at coordinate 173,589 of JAJEJO010047979.1, forward strand.
TGTTCTTTTGTGTGTGTGTGTGTGTGTGTATTATCGTATATACATATATCTCATATATATAATATATACATATTATACACACACACACACATACACACACACATATACATATACATATATATCATCACCACCATTTTGTGGTACTGGGGATCAAACCCAGAGGTGCTTTACCCTGGAGCTATATCTCTGGCTTTTTTTATTTTATTTTTGAGAAAGGGTCTCACTCAATGGCTGAGAATGGTCTTGAATTTGGGATCCTCCTGCTTCAGCCTAATGAGTCACTAAGTTTACAGGCATGTCCACCATACCCAGCCTTGTGCCTATATTCTAATTTATATTAAAGATAGACTGTCACCCTAAACCATGCCTAATATAATTTAAGGAACTCAGAGCATAAAGTATTCTATCTGACCTTAACAAGCCTTAGAATGAAATGATTTAACCTACATACATTTCTTTTCCCTCCCTTCCTCTCTCCTTTTTTCTGGTACTAGGGATTGAACACAGAGCATTGTACATGCTTAGCTAGAGTTCTATCACTAAATTACATTCTGAGCCATATTTTGACATGTGAAAGGGAGATATTATATACTATGTCTTATTCTTGAACCCTGCTCCACTCTTCCCCCACAAATCTGGCCTTGTTGCTGAGTGTTCATCAAGTTTGTTTTGTCAAACTGATAGATTGTATTCCAGGTTATGTTTATGAAAATGTTAAATGTAGACTTTCTTACAGTATAAGGCATCTAAAATTGGCATTTAGGAAAGGGCCAATTTGTGCTTATCTCTTTGTATTAAAGTTAAAGAATGTGAGTTAGATGTGGTGAATGTGTAGAGGAAGAAACACAGACTTCTGTTTAGAAGATTTGCCTATTGAAACTTTTAAAAATAGTCAAAGCAAAGGATGATGATCCCTGGCACAGTGGGGCATGCCTGTGATCTCAGCAATTTAATGAGACCCTCAGCAACTAGGTGAGACGCTGTCTCAAAATAAAAAGGTCCAGGGATGTAGTTCAGTGGTAAAGCACCCCTGGGTTAAATCTTCCATATCAAAACAAAAACAAAAAAAGAATGGTGGAGCCTAATAAAAACCTGTATGTTTCTTCTATAAACAGTGTTAGTCTGCAAAAACTTAGTAGTTGAAATGTAATACCAGTAATATGAAACCTTCCCATTATCTGTCACTAATTAATTTCTACATTGCATTGTATTTGAACATTAATCTTATTTTCCTACTCCTTCCTTGAAATAGAGCCATATTCTGTGAATTTTAATTGCTCAGTCAAACGTGCAGTAAAAGCTGATACTTACCAGTACAAATGCAAGGTTCTAAATGTAGGATGCAGAAAAAGTTTCATCTATTGTAGTTCAGTATCAGGAGTAGCAATTTCTCTGATTTTTTAACTAGAAATTTGCAGAATGGATTATGAAATTTAGCAAGACCCTAATAACTAAACTCCCAAGTTCATAGTGATGATGTTCTCCATAGTAGTTAAAAGAAGACAAAGGGAGCGGCTCTTGTGAGAGGATGGTAGGTATCCTTCTTAACATTAAGCAGAAGATAATGACAGCAGTGGTCGAATGTGAGAGTGACTGCCATTGGTGGAATAAATTGAAGGTGCCTTGTTAGGACAATTTCTTGGTGTGGAAGAAGGGTCTTGGGGCACTTAGTTCTGGGGTCTGGGAAGAAATGTGGAATTGATTCATAGTGGAATGGAAAAGGGAAAGTGTCTTAGTCTTTTTTGTGATGCTGTGACAAAAATACACAGTGGGTAATTTGTGAAGAATAGAAATTTCTCATAGGTCTAGAGACTGGGAATTCCAAGATCAAGTAGCAGGCAGGTTCCGTTGTCTGGTGAGGACTGTATTCTCCAGAGAAGAGGAATGCTATGTATTTAGTAGAAGGTGAAAGGGCTCTGTGAAGCCCCCTTTTTAAGGGCCTTTATCCCATTCACAAGGGAGGCGCCCTCATGCTCTTTTCCCACATTTTTAAATTAATTTTTTTTCTTGCCACTGTTTTTGTTTTGTTTTGAGACAAGGTCTTTGCTTTGCTGCTTAGGCTGACCTAGAACTCACGGTCCTCCTGCTTCAGCCTCCCAAATAATTGGGATTACAGTTACTTACTACTATGTCTGGGCCTAATCACCTCTTAAAGACTACCTCATAATACTATCATATTGACCATTGTTTGGACACCTGAATGTTGGAGGGAACACGTTGAAACAATAGCAGGAAGAGAATTCATATAAAGATAAAGTCAAGGTTGAGGCTTTTTGAAAGAAGTAGTTATTTATTTCTTCACATTTTATAAAATATTTGGTGGGAAGACCAGAAACTCTTGAAGTTGTTATTGATCTGCATAGTCCATGCTTCCTTGAATACTTCTACTCTCTTAAAAATGTAATAATTTAGGGGCTGAAGTTGTGGCTTAGTGGTAAAGGCTTGCCTATCACACATGAGGCCCTGGGTTTGATCTTCAGCACCTCCTAAAAATAAATAAATAAAGCAAAGCTATTCTGTCTACAACTAACAAAATATATATTTTTTTAAAATGTAACAATTTAGAGTGTTAGATTTCAAGTAACATAGTCCCTTTCTCCAGTCTTTAATTTTTGAGTCTTGTATGGCAAAATAATTTTATTATTTTCACTTTGTTATATTAGCATATAGCATAGGCAAAATAGTGTTTACGTTTTATAGATAAGGAAAACAGCTGTAGAATTGGCTTTAGATTCTTTTTAGTAACCCATACTGCCACTCTATCAACTGATACTTTGCTATATATAGAAAATGTAATTACTCGTTTAGTCTTGAGAGAAGTGTTTCTAACCAGGAAGAATCTCATGGCCTGAGAAATTTAAAAAATACAACTAAAAACAAAATGAAAGCAATGAATAATGTACGTGGTAGTCATTTAATCTTAAGATTCACTAAAGCAGCATATATTAATTTAATATGGATTTGCTTTAACTGTTATATAGAAAAGTATTCCATGAATATTTTCAATTTAGAGTGACTATCATAAATTTAGGTATTTTTAGTTTACTTTCCTTAAAGATTAGGGCTTTAGTTTTTTTGGGTGTTGTTTTTTGTTTGTTTGTTTTTTTGGTACTGAGAATTGAACCTAGAGATGCTCAAATATTGAGCCCCATCCCCAGCCCTTTTTATTTTTTTTCAAAACAGGGTCTCTCCCTGGGTTGCTTAGGGTCTCACTAAGTTGCTAAGGCTGGCTTTGAATTTGGGATCCTCCTGACTCAGTCTCCTAAGCCACTGGAATTACAGGTATATGCCACTGCACCTGGCGAGGTGTTTAATTTTGATGCAACCGAAATTTAATGTATGGAATTACATTCATTGTAATGGAATGAGCAATTTTATCTCATATTTCTGCATATAGCAATTACTTCTCCCCAAATTATTTGTTTGTATTGTGAAAATCAGGTGTACTGGATTATAAACCGGTATATTTTATCCAGAAAGACTTAATTGGGTTCAGTCCCAGATACAAGCAGAGATCAAAATTGATTATGAGTAAGTAATTCAGTGTTATCCTAGGTTAACTCTGGGTCTTCAGATATGCTAACCACTTAGTTTCCTGTGAGCCTATGGAAAGCTTGTAAGAAATTTCACATGCAGGTGGAATAAAAGAATGGCAGATAGACTGCTTAATGCCCTGGAGCATGGGACTTTGATGTGTGCTCTTAATTTAATTTATTTAGTTTTGTTGTGGTGGAGATGGAACCCAGGGCCTGTGCATGCTGGGCAAGGGCAAGTATTCTACTACTGAGCTACATCCCTAGCCACTAGCAGTGGGTTTTGTTTGTTTGTTTTAAATCATCTGAATTTTCTTTTTTTAATTTTAATTTTAAATTTGTTCTAATTAGTTATACATGACAGTAGAATGCTTTTTTAGTAGAATGCATTTTGACACATCATACATAAATGGAGTATAACTTCTCATTCTTCTGGTTATACATGATGTAGAGTTACACAGGTCATGTAATCATATATGCACATAGGGTAATAATGTCCGATTCATTCTATTATCATTCCTACCTCCATACCCCTTCCCTTCCCTTCACTCCCTTCCTAGTTGTGTTTTTGATATTAAAAATATAGGCTATGAAATTAAGACACAGGTCTTCTGACTCCAGTTTCTCATTATATATTAAATGTCAGATATTACCATCCAGTCCAATTTTATTCACAAAAATGTGGAATTTTATAGTTTTAAAAATACATAATTATTTTAGACACCTTTTTTTGTTTCTTTCTTAGACTTCCATATGAGCTAGTTTGACTATTTTTTTTAGCTACTTGCTGTTAGATTAAAACAAAACAAAACAAAAACATAAATACCCCCCCCCAAAAAAAAACCTTCATAATAGGTTGAAACTCCACACAAATTGCTACCCCAGAACAAAAGTGCTGATCAAGTTAAATCAACCCCTGTAATGTGTATTGAAAGGAAAAGCTTTCCTCTCTCCCCCAATTTGAAGAACAAGCATTTTCCCTGCCAAGAAGGACTGACTTTAAATGGACCAGCTGTCCATATTAGGAGCACAGGGTTGCTAAGGTGACTGTGGCTGTTTGCAGAAGAATGCAGCTGAGAGGGCAAGTTCTTGATGTGTGAGCTGAGGGAAAGAATGTGGTGTGATTGTGCATCATTACTCCTAATCACATGCTCACAAAGTACTGTGTGGGCAGCATGTCGAAACTACAAGTCTGAATGCTGGAGCTTGTGTGTGTTTCAAATCATTCTGTTTGCACATGAGCCAGAGGCTTACAGTTTAGAGGAAAAATGTCCTCCTTATATGTGTGTGTATGTTTGGTGCAGGGGAGGGCACCTTAGTGCTGGATGAAATGGGAATAAATTTATGTGACTTCATGACATGTACATTGGTTGTTTTTAAAAAAATGTGTTTATTTTGGGATAAATGTTGGTTTTTGAACTCATCCTTTTCAGTAATGAATACAGTGTCAATACTTCCCCAAGTCAATGATGTGTTTTTTTGTATTTCTTTGGCACTGTAATTTCATAATTATTTAGAAATTTCTAAAAATTGTTACCTACTTGCACCATTTCTTTTTTAAAGAAATTACTACTTTTTCCAAGGGAGCTCTTACCTTTTAATTTTTAAAAATTTTAATTAATTTATAAGAACAAGATCTTGCTATGTTACCTAGGGTGGCCTTGAATTCCTAGACTCAAGTGATCCTCCTGCCTCAGTCTCTCCAGCTGAGATTTCATCAAAAGCCACCACATCCCGGGCTGGCGTTGTAGCTCAGTGGAGGATCACTTGCTTAGCACATGTGAGGTAATGGATTTGATCCTCAGCACCACATAAAAATGAAATAAATAAAATAAAGGTATTGTGTCCATCTATAATTAAAAATATTTAAAAATAACTTTAAAAAAAAAAAAAACTACCACATCCATCTAGGGTAATCTTAATACATTGTTTCTTTCCCGAAGCATCCAAAGAGGTTCTAGCATTGCATCTGACAAATAAGTGGTCCATTGGTTAAAAGATAATCATCCAATGATAGTGGGAAGGGCAAAACTAACATCCCACTTACCTGAGACACAGTAGGGATTCGACTCTGGGCATCATTAGTAATACTTGAAGTAAGATGTAGATGCAGACATTGATGTAGACACTTACTGAGCCACGTGCTTTTGTTTTTTTTTTTTCTTTGTTTCAAAATTCCTACAGTGATTTGTTGATCTTATTAAATGCAGGCACAAATATGTAGTATTTAAGATATGAAGTAATTGAAATAGTTGCAGCCCTGTATTAGCATCATGTTATTTTTTCTGATATGCTACTTGCTTTGTTAAGATTCCTATTTGATTAATTTTATTAATATAAAATATGGAAGAGCATTTAAAAAATTAAAAGAATTTGACCTTTAAATTCAGTTGGTTATTTGATTTCTCATTTAGACTTCATGATAACCTTTGATGGTATTCTCTATAACCTGTCCGCTTTCCCTGAACACAGCAAAGTATAGTGTAAGTTTATATATTTACCTCTCAGGAGTCCTTAATTTTAATATAATTAAATGTATGAGTGTTTTCTTTATAGTTTAATCCTAAAACATCTTTTCCTAACCACAAATTATAAAGATATTACCCCTTAAATTGGCCATTAAAACCTTTGTTTTACCTCTTGTATTTAATACTTAAATCTCTAGTAATTGATGTTTGTTTTGAGAGTGAGAGGCAAGTAATACAACTTCATTTTTTCATATGAATAATTGGTTATCCCAGTAGCTTTTTATTTTATTTTGGGGGGGGCAGGTACTAGGTATCAAACTCAGAGGCACTCAACCACTGAGCCACATCCACAACCCTGTTTTGTATTTTAATTAGAGACAGGGTCTCATTGATTTGCTTAGAGCCTTGCTAAGTTGCTGAGACTGGCTGTGAACTCAGGATCCTCTTGTCTCAGCCTCTTGAGCCTCTGGGATTACAGGCATTCACAACTGCACCTGACTCCCAGTAGCTTTCTATTGAAATAGGCCTTCATTTCCTCTCTGATCTGCTCCCTGTATCGTAAATGAAGTTTTATATATGGATAGTTTTGTTTCTGTACTCTTTTGCATATACCATTGGTCTGTTTGTCTGCTTCAAACCATTACTACTCTCTTAGACATCAGTAGATATTCAATTTTGTTTTATATCTTGTTGCTGATCTCAAAGGAAATTTTTTCATATTTCACCATTAATGATTCTGATATTTGTGCCAGATTCAGTGGCATATGCCATAATCCCCAGCTGTTCAGGAGGCAAGAGAATCACAGGTTTAAGGCTAGCTCTGTCCACTTAGCAAGACCCTATATCAAAATAAAAATAAAAAAGGATATATTATCATTGTGATTTTGAATTGCTTTGGAATATTAAGCTTCTTTTCAGCTGCATCAGGTTATTATTTTTATTATTTTTGTTGTTCCTGAGTACAAGACATTATTGCCAAATCCATTTTAATGATTCTTTTACCCATGCTGTTTCAAAGAGCTTTATAATTTTAGTGCCTACCTTAATTCATTTAACTCAATTTGAGTTAATTTTAGTGTTTAGCATAAAGTAAGGACCCTATTTCATTGTTTTGCATGTGGAAATCCATTTGTCCTAGCATCAGTTGTGGAAGAGATTGCTCTTTTCACATTGAGTTTCTTGGCACCCTTGTTGAAAATCAGTTGACCATACTTTATTTGTGGACCCTCTGGACATCTCTCCTTTTGTCAGTACCACACTTGATGACTTGATGTTTGATGATGGTAGCTGTATTAAGTATTGTCCTGTTTCTTTTATCAGTTGAATCTCTGCAACATCTGTAATTATGTTCCATTTTCATTCTTATTAAATTTTTATAATTAGTGTTTCTGGAGGTCTTTTTAAATTTTTTATATTTTTTTCATTTTGTTTTGTTTTTGTGGTGCTGTGGATCAAATCCAGAGCCTCACATATGCTGGGCAAGCACTCTACCATTGAGCCCCACTTCCAGCCTAGTTTATTGTTTTAATTACTCTTTCAAAGAGTAAAATTTTTTTTTGTGTGTGTGTGTGTGTGTGTGTACCAGGGATTGAACCCAGGGACAGTACCACTGAGCCACATCCCCAGCCATTTTACCTTTTTTTTTTTTTTTTCTCACAAATTTGGAGAGAGGGTCTTGCTAAGTTGCTGAGGCTGGCTTTGAACTTGTGATCCTCCAGCCTGAGCCTCCTAAGGCACTGGGATTACAGGCATACACCACTGGATCCCTCAAGAGTGAATTTTTGCTGCAATCGTCTCTATTGTTTTCCATTCTTTTAATTTCTGTTAATTATTTCTACTATCTCAGATTTTTTAGGTTTTTTTTTTTTCTATTTTAAAAACTTGTAAGTTGGATTTAAAATTGTCTTTCAGTGCCATTGTAGTTGCTTTCCCACAAGTTTGGATATATAATAGTATTGGGTTTGTTCATTTTATAATAGTCCTTTTTTATCCCTTGAGTTGTTTAGGAGTAGAAGAATACATTTAATTTCAGAATATGTAACTGTTGGGGACTATGGATATAACTTAGTGATAGAGTGCTTGCTTAGCATGCTCAAGTCCCTAGGTTATATCCCCAGTACCACAGAAATAAACAAATACACTTTATAAGTATAAATTTTTTGTAATACTTTCCAGTTATTTTATTATTATCAGAGACTGTCATAATTTGTAGAGACTAACCTAAAGACCTAGCTTATGGTTTGTTTTCTTAAATGTTCCATGTGTATTTGGAAAGAACATAAGTATAATATTGCTTGTATGTCCATGACCTTGTTGGTGGTTCAATTAAAATCTTGTGTTTGTCTTTTGTTTGGATTGGGCTTTGATTTTATTTTGGGAATGGACTGCTCTATCAGTTTCTCTTCTGAGAAAGATAGGTTGATATTTCTTACCAAGAATGTAGTCTTGGCAGTTTCTCTTTGTAGATGTGTTAATTTTTACTTGATATATTTTTCAGTCTGTTATTAAAGCACATTAATAACAAAACTATAACAAAATCACAAAACAATTTGGAACTTTTATTGTTGAACATTTTATCTAAAAATATTTATAGCCTTAAAGTTTTTTACTTTTTTGTTTTTGTTACTGTTCTCTTGGATTAATATAGTCACTCTGGCTTTCTTTTGGAATAGTATATTTCATTCTGTAGTTTTTCATGTACTTACATACTTCAGCTTGTGTCTGATTGATGTTGAATTTTGGTTTTGTTCTGCATTCTTTTTTTTATGAGGCATTTACCCAGGAATGCCTAACCACTGATCCACATCTCCCTTTAGGGCCTCCTTGCTGAGGCTGGCTGGGAACTCTTGGTCCTCCTGCCTCAGCCTCCCAAGCCACTGGGATTACTGGCATGCGCCACCACACCCAGCCTTATTTTTGCTCTGAATGCCTATCTTTATTTTTTAACTGGAATTTTAGTCAGTGGTGGTTACTGATGAATTTAGATTTATTTCTGTCCCTTTCTGTTGCCTATTTGTTCTACTCTTCCTCCCTCCTGTTGTTTTCTTTCTTTTTTTTTTTTTGCATTGCTGGGGATTGAACCCAGGGCCTTGTGCTTGCAAGGCAAGTACTCTACCAACTGAGCTATATCCCCAGCCCCTGTTTTCAATTTTTTTCCCCCAGTGCTAGAAATCAAACCTAGGACTTCACACATGCTAGGTAAGTGCTCTCCCACTGAGCTCCATCCCAGCCCTCTTACCATTCTTTATTGAATTCACAGTGTGCTTGCCTTTTTGTGTGCATGTTTTCTTCCTCATTCCATCTTCCAGGATCTTACCAGTGTGCAAGTTAACTTGTTTATTAAATTAATACATTTATAATTCTTTTAGTGGTTACTCTAGTTATTTTTGACATGCATACTTTTCTTAGGAAAAGTCAAAATAAATCATTTAGTGACTTTAACCTATTCCTGAATAATAAAGTAAATAAAGTAATGCTTTGATTGTCCGACTTCTAACAAGTAACACTACTGTCTATGATCTCAGTTTTAGCATATTCCTCTTCTGCATACATTGAAAGTTCTTGACAAATGGTTGTTTTAAGTAATCAATCTTAAATTTATTTGCCTGCTTTACCTGGAGATGTGGCTCTGTGGTAGAGCACTTGTTAGGCATTCTTAAGACCCTTAGGTTCAATCCCTAATGCTGCCAAATTTTTTTTTTTAATTTATTTAATCACTTTACTGTTTTCTTGGCTCACTGTATCTTTTTAGATTTGACTTTACTTCCAGGATAATTTGGTTTTCTACCTGAACTGCATGCTTTAAAATTTCCTTTAGTGAAGATCTTTTGGCGAAAAAGAGACTTTTTTCCTTGCCTGAGGACGTGTTTATTTCATATCTCTTTTTCTCTGTCTCTGGTATTGGAGACTGAAACCAAAAGCACTTTATCACTGAGCTACATCTCTAGTCCTTTTTATTTTGAGATAGGATCTTGCGAAGCTGCTTAGGGAATCACTCGGTTGATGTGGCTGGCTTCGAACTTAAGGTCCTCCTGCCTCAGCCTACTGAGTTGCTGGGATTATAGGTGTGCACCACTGTGCCTGGCTTCCTCTGCCTCTTTTTATTTTTTTAAAATTTATTTGCTTGCTTTCCTGCCTTTTTGTTGTTGTTGTTGTTGTTGTTGTTGTTTTCCTTCCAGTAATGGGAACTGGAATCCAGGGACGCTTTACCATGGAGCCACATCCTCAGTCCTTTTTATTTGAGACAGGATCTTGCTGAATTGCTGAGGGTCTCATTAAGTGGCTGAGGCTGGCTTTGGACTTGTGATCTTCCAGTTTTAGCCTCCCAGATCGCTGGGATTATAGGTGTGTGCCACTGTTTATGGCTCCACCAGCAACATACCTGGCTCATTTTTGTTTTGAGACAGGTTTCTGCCAAGTTGTCCAGGCTGGCATTGACCTTATGATCCTTCTGTCTCAGCCGCCTCAGTAGCTGCGACTATAAGTTATATGCACCAGCTATTTCCAGTCCTTTGCCTATGTTGCTGTTCAAGTTTTAATTGCCCTTCCTTTATAAGTAATCTCTCTTTTATTTTAGTTTCAGAGTTTTCCCCCCCTTTAGTGTTCTGCAGTATTATATTGTACTAAGGTGTTCTTTTTTTCTCATTTCATTTTTGTTGTTGTTAATATTATTATTATTATTATTATTATTATTATTATTTTGTAATCTCACTTGGGTTTCTTCAAGCTTCCTGCAGCTGAAGATAATGATAATGTCTGAATAACTGTGGAGAGATCTTGAGTAATGACTCTTATTGTTTCTATTTCTCCTTCTATAACTCACTAATAAGATATATAGTTTATTTCCATGTTCTTTACCCCTTTTCATCTTTTTCCTATCCCACAAACTCATTTTACACCTGGCTTATAGTTATAAATTTTCAGATATTTTTCTTTTTTCTACCAGCACCAAGGTAAACCAGGCTAGTTTGCTTGCTGTCACCTTCTGCAAGGGAGGTTTATTGCTCTTTCAAGTATATTTTGCAGATGTAACTCTTTGGACTTTGTAACTGTATGTAAGGAAGTCCCAGAATATATAGCCTGTCTCCTGCAGTTTCTTTTTTCTTTTTTTTTTAATATTTTTTAGTTGTTGATGGACCTTTATTTTATTTATTTACATGCAGTGCTCAGAATCAAACCCCGTGCCTCACACATGCTAGGCAAGCGCTCTACCACTGAGCCACAACCCTCTTGGTTAGGATTCTTGACCCCATTTTTTGTTTTTTTTTTTTTCTTTTGGAGGCAGTATTATGGGGAGCACCTTTGCCATTTAAGAGAGGTCTTCCCTTCTGTAAGCACAGCAGCTTGGATCTGGGAAGCTGTGTCTTACTTGAATATCTGACTACAGCTTATAGTTCTACTTTTTCTATTGAAAGAAATCCTTGAAAACATTACTTTTCTTTGAATCTATTAATAACTTTGGAATTTTTCTCCCTTTTAGTCTGCTAATGTTAACTTTGGTTTTGCTACTATTAAGCCAATCTTTGATTCCTGGAATGACCACAACAGAGGCATGAGGCATGACCTCTTTTATATGTTATTGAACTCAGTTCTCTCTAGTTTAAGATTTTTTTTCTTGAATTACCACAAAGGAGATGAGTGTGTAACTTTATTGTGCTTTGTTAGTCCTTTGGGGTTTAGTGTCAAAGTTATTCTTCCAGGGAAGGACGGATTCTCCTCCAGAATACTTTATGTAAACTTTTTTCTTTTACATGTTTGACAGAATTCATCTCTAAAGCCATCTGGGCTAGACTTTTTTTTTTTCTTTTTTTTTTTTTGGCTGGGGGTGGAGGGGGTGATATATACTTGGGATAAAACCCAGGGGCACTTACCACCAAACTACATCTGCAGCACTCTTTAAAATTTCATTAATTAATTAATAGGGGTGCTTTACCTCTGAGCTACACCCTGGCCCTTTTTATTTTGAAACAGGGCCTTGCTAAATTGTGCTAGCTGGCCCTGAACTTGGCAATTCTCCCACCTCAACCTCCCAAATTATTGGAATGATAGGTGTGCATCACTGCACCTGGCTTTTTTTTTTTTAAAATTTTGAGAGAGTCTCACAAAGTTGCTGAGGCTGACCTGGAATTTGTCATCCTTCTGCCTTTTGCCTTAGCCTCCCAAGTTGCTGGGATTAAGAGACATTAAGTAATTTTTAAATGTACAAAAGAGTCCCAAGACTGAAAAGCTGGCAAGCTGCTTTGTGACGAACAGAAACTTTATTTATTTTTTATTCCTGACATTATACATTTGTTGCTTTTTCCTTTTTCCAAAAAAGGGTATGTTTAATTTTTTATTAAAACTTAGTCCCCTTTATATTTTTTGGATTATTTTCAGAATACATCTATTAAAATGTGATGATAAATATCCTATCAACAATTGCATTCATTTTGAAGTTCCATGTAATTAGTCTTTAAATTTATTTCTATATTTTATTATTCATTTTCCCAGAAAAGTTAAATAAATTCAGTTAAAAACAGAGGCCCTTCCTAGAAGCAATGATAGCCTTGTTAGAAGCAATTATACCCCTGTAACAAAAGCCTACCTACAACCTAGATTTTCATTTCTAAAGCCATTCTTCATTGAAAGGAACCAGGATTCCTTAGGAAAATGGCTGATTCTAGAACTGGGTCAAGAAATTTTTAAGATCAGCTCAGAGCATCCTGTTGTGCCAGAAAAACCTCCCACAATAATGGGAGTGTGTTGAAGAAGCATAGGAGTCAAATGAAAGAGCTCCCGTACCCACAGTTGAAATAATTTGAGCAAGAAAATCGTAAAGTGTAAAATAGCATTGACTATAACCCAAAATATAAAATAAATATTCATGGGTCCATACTAACAAAAGTAAATGATCAAATAAATAAATGGAGAATAGACTAATTTCCTATGCAGAAGAATTCCAAATAATTTGTCAGTACTCTGTCTTCATTAAGGTGAAACATACCTTTCACTCCTTAAAGTGTGGACTTAATGTCTTATTTAAGACAGATACATCCACAGAGTGTAGAGTGGAAAAGGAGAGTGGGCAGGAGTAATTTCAAAGGGAAAAATGTAACAAACACTACCTCAGATGATGAGTTATCAGCCATGAGAAGTCAGATTTATAGCATATTTCAAGGTATACAGTATGATGGAAATGGCGCTTTATCTCTGTTGTCTTTCCCAAACCTGTAATCCCATCCTAATCAAGAGAAAAACATTAGAGTAGAGGAACTGTCCAGAACTTGACCTGAGCCATGCATTCGCCTGTAATCCCAGTGGCTGGGGAGGCCAAGACAGGAAAATTGCAAGTTCAAAGCCAGCCTCAGCAATTTAGCGAGGCCCTAAATAACTCAGTGAGATCCTGTCTCAAAATAAAATACAAAAAAGGGCTGGGGATGTGACTCAATGGTTAAGCACCCCTGGATTCACTCCCTGATACCAAAAAACAAAACAGAACAAAAACTTAACCTGGTATTTCTCAGAATAGTCAGGGTCATTAAGAATACGGAAAGGGGCTGGGGATATAGCTCAGTTGACAGAGTGCTTGCCTTGCAAGCACAAGGCCCTGGATTCAATCCCCAGCACTGCAAAAAAAAAAAAAAAAAAAAAAAGAACAAAGAAAAACTGATGGGTCCTGTGGCACACATTCGTATTCCCAGCAACTCAGGAGGCTGACACAGGAGGGAGGATTGCAAGCTTAAGTTCAGCCTTGGCAATTTAGTGAGACTCTACCTTAAAAAAAAAAATAAAAATAAAAAGGACTGGGAATGTAGTTTGGTGGTAGAGTGTCCCTGGGTTCAATCTATAGTAGTACCAAACAAACAAAAACACAAGGAAAATCTGATCAGGAATAAGGCAAGTCTTCCTCCTTTCATTACTTATCATAGTACTGGAAGTTTAAACCAGAACAGGTAGACAAGAAAAAGAAATAAAAGGCTTCCAAATGGTAAAGGGAGATGTAAATCATCCTGTTCACATTTATCTCTTATGTAGTGAATTCTAAAGATTTCAAAAGAAACTTGGAACTAGTACAGTTAGCCAAGTAGTAGACTACAAACACTGACCACTCTGAAAAAGGAATGATGAAGACAGTGTCATATTACAATAGCATCAAAAAAGAATAAAGTATTTAGGAAATAGCAACCAAAGTGGTTATAGCTATAAAACATTATTGAAAGAAATTATTGACATAAATCAATGGAAACATACCTCACATTCATGGTTTGAAAGAATTGATACTGTTAATAAAGCAGTCTACAGACAGTAAAATCCATATAAAAATCCTGATGACAAGCCAGGCTCAGTGATGCATTCCTGTAATCCCAGCAGTTTGGGAAGTTGAGGCAGAAGGATCGCATGTTCAAAGCCAGCCTTAGCAACAGCGAGGTGCTAAGCAACTTGGTAAGACCCTGTCTCTAAATAAAATACAATATAGGGCTGGGGATGTGGCTCAATGGTCGAGGGCCCCTGAGGTCAATCTCTGGTAAAACCCCCCAACCCCCACCAAAAAAAAATGCCCAATGCCAGCTGGGCGTGGTGGTGCACACCTGTAATCCCAGAGACTCAGGAGGCTGAGGCAGCAGAATTGCAAGTTCAAAGCCTACCTCAGCAATTTAGTGAGACCTTCTTGTGTCAAAATAAAAAATAGAAAGGGCTGGGGATATGGCTCAGTGGCTAAGCATCACTGGGTTCAGTCCCTGGTACCTTTAAAAAAAAAATAATAGTCTTGATAACATCTTTTTGCAGAAATAAAAAGCCCATCCCGAAATTCATATGAAATCCCAGGGGACTCTAGATAGCCAAAGCAATCTAGAAAAAGAACAAAGCTGGTAGATTCACACTTCCTGATTTCAGAAACTTACTACAAAACTACAATAATCAAAACAGTGCGTGATACTGGCATAATGACAGACATAGACCAATGGAATAGAGTAGAAAGCCCAGAAATAAACTGTCACATATGGTAAAAAGAAAAAGAAAATGACTTTTGACGAGAGTGCAAAGACCAATGGAATATTTAACCTTTAAAAGGAAGGAAATTATGTAACATTAAGATGTGGATGGTGGATGAATCTTAAGGATATTATGCTAAGTGAAATAAACCAGCCACCAGCTAGGCATGGTGGCACACACCTGTAATCCCCAGGTACTCATGAGGCTGAGGGAGGAAGAACACAAGTTTGATGCCTGGTTAACTTAGTAAAACCCTGTATCAAAATAAAACTTTAAAAAAGACTGGGGATGTAGCTCAGTAGTAGAGTGCTTGCCTAGCATTGCAAGTGCCTGGGTTCCATCCCCAGCACCACCAAGAAAAAGGAAGGAAGGGAGGGAAGGAGGGAGGAAGGAGAAAACTAATCACAAAAAGACAAGTACTACATGATGATTCCATGTATATGGAAAAGGTGCAGTGTCAGAAGGTAGAATGGTGGTTGCCCAGGGGCTGTGAATAGGAAAGAATGGAGAGTTATTTATAATTACACCATTATTATTATTTTTTTGAACCAGGGATTAAACTCAGGGACACTTGGCCACTGAGCCACATCCCCAGCCCTATTTTGTATTTTATTTAGAGACGGGGTCTCATTGAGTTGCTTAGGGCCTCGCTAAGTTGCTGAGGCTGGCTTTGAACTCGCTATCCTCCTGACTCAGCCTCCCAAGTCGTTTGGATTACAGTGTGCACCACCACGCCTGGCTAATTACACCATTATTTAATGGATATTGAGGTTTACTTGTGCAAGTGGCAGAATCAGATAGTGGTGATAGTGATGGTTATATAACATGAATGTATTTAATAACAAAATGGTTAAGATGATAATTTTATGTTAGATATATTTTAATACTGCCATGACAAAAATGGAAATAATACAGTGATCTTATTCATCAAAATATGAATTGTATCCAGTGGAATGTAGTTGAGTTCTTGACCCTGTGAATGTACCTATTTTGCATCAGTTTGTAAATTCATTCCAGAATTATTCCCTCCCTCTCTCCCTCTCTCTCTCTCTCTCTCTCTCTCTCTAAGTAGCTGGGGATTGAATCCAAGGGTGCTTAACACACTTTTAAGATACAACCCCAACCCTTTTTAAGACAAGATCTCCATAGTTGCTTAGGGCCTAATTAGACCCTAATTGCTGAGGCTGGCTTTGAACGTGAGATCCTCCTGCCTCAGCCTCTCAAGCTGCTGGGATTTACAGGTGTGCACCACCATGCCCAGACAGAATTCTCTGTTCTTGATGCAATGTGTGTTTTTTGGAATTTCCCTCTGAACCAGTTCTGTCGTTAATTAATGAGTTAAATATCTTTGACATATGTTTGTTTTACTATCTTTATGGTAATCGTGATTTTTACCACTTAAAATGTGTCCAGGGGCACAGTGTGCATAGCTGTAATACCAGGGACTTGGGAGTTTGGGGCTGGAGGATCCTAAGTCCGTGGGATCAGCCTGCACAACTTAGTGAGACCGTGTCACAAAACAAAACATAAAAAGAGCTGGGGGTATACCTCAACACCCCTGGATTCAATCCCAGGTACTGGGGGGAAGAAAAATGAAGAAGCAAAAAGCGTCTGTTAACACTGTTTTCTCTTTCTTGCCACATAGCTAAGCACGTGCTCTACCATGGAGCTATCTACAACCCCTGGCACTTTTATTAATAGAATTGCTTTGATTGTGCTGTTGAAGAAAGACCAGAGCAGTACAAGCAGAGGTGGAGACCAATTAGAAGGTTATTGCAAAAAATTAGACAAGAAAGAAATGTTAATAGCTTGAACAAGGCAGATAATGGCAGAGATGGTAAGCAGTAGTTTAACTTGGGATATATTTTGAAGATAGATCTGAAAGGATCGATGGAGTGGATATGGAATGTAAGAGAGTGAGCTGTCAAAAATGACTTTTTTAGATATTTATCTGAATAAAATTTATAAGTAATTCCTTTTTTCTTTTAATCATTTTTAGGTTCATAATTATTATTTTCCATTCTTAGGAATTTAGTTGGTTTGACCAAGAAATGTAAAAACTAGTGACCATGGCTCTTCTTTTTTCATTTTCTCCAGTGTTGTCATGTAATATATAATTACTGAATTGAGAATATCATTAACAACTTTGTCAGTCAGGGTTCTGGAAAGAACCCTGTAACAGAGAATTTAATGGAGGGATTATTTAGAGTGTGGTTAGGTTATTAAGGGAAATGAGAAAGTGAGGATGTCCACGCTAGCTAACAACAGCAGAAAGTTAACACCTTCAGGTCTACAAGTGACTAGGAAGGGGGTGGTTACCTGAACCATTAAGAGCTATAGGGATATAAAAGGGTAGCAGTAGCAGTGTACCATAGAAAGAAATGGAACTGCAGCCACTCTGGTCTGCTAGTATCCCACGAAGGTTTCCTAGGGCAGAGTAGGTGGAGAATGTTAGTAATTGAATTTGGAGGGAAAATGGAAAATATCTACATTGTAATTTACTTTTAAACTCTACCTTAAAGCAAACACATTTATGTGCCTGAACTTTAAAAGAAAGAAAATAAATTTTTTAGTAGTAGAAAGGAAAACTAAGTTGGGCTGGGGATATAGTTCAGTTGGTAGAGTGCTTACCTAGCATGCACAAGGCCCTGGGTTCAATCCCCAGCACCACAAGAAAAAAAAAAAAAGGAAGCTAAGTTGGGTAGTTTTAATGGCATTAAAAATGACTCTAGGGCTGGGGTTGTAGCTCAGTGGTAGAGCACTTGCCTTCCACATGTGAGCCACTAGGTTCGATCCCCAGCACCGCATAAAAATAAAGTATTGTATCATCTACAACTAAAAATATATTTTTAAAAATTCACTAAAATTTTGTGGAGACTTAAAACATTTTATATCATATTAAATGTTTTACTTTGGGCTGATGAGATTAAAAATGCCTTATGTGCTTTACTTAGAATTAATTGACTAGTTTTTAAAACTTAATAGAACTATTAGTTTATATTTATAAATTTTTAAAAGCTGTTTTATTGTATCTTTTCCTTTATTTCCTTTAATGCTAAGTATTTCAGATTTAGTTTAGCCCTTGAAATTCACTTCATTTGGAAGGAAGCTCAAGTCATTCATCTTCTTACCTAGTAGTGGAATTTACTACTGAGACACCATTAGTGATTGGGAATTCAGTATTTAAAAAGAGAACAAAATTGTTTGTCAGGTGGAAATTTGTTTTATTCCTATGTACTTCTATGGTTTGATACTAAGAGGTCTGTTTCAGGAGCAAGTCAAGACCATGATTCCATAAGACAAATTTGAAGACAACTCTCTCTTCTATTCTTCCAAACTCACACTAAATATTTTCTCTAAACTAAGCCTGGTTTCTGTAGTCTTACCTTACTGATTTAACCCTATTCTTCCTTTGCTCTTTCTTTCCTAGGCTTCTGATACTACACTCTTTGGGGAGGTTTTTCTCTTACTGCTGCTTTCTTGCTTTTTCTTCTCCTCCTCACTTCCCAATGCTCCCCCCACCCCCACCCCCAGGTTGTTGCTGGTGGTGGTACTGCTGCTGCTGGGTTGTGGTCATCAGACCTGGGAATCCAGGGCCAAAGGACATGCTAGACAAGAGCTCTGTCATTGTACTAGCTACATCCCCTCCCCCTCTTGCTTCTTGAACAGTGAATGTCCAGATTTTTTGTGACCTTCTCTTCCCCTGCAGTTTCCTTAAGTGTTTCTGGGTTTTAGCAGGTCTTACTTTCCTTCTCACTCTCACATCTTGTCCCATGTCTTGAATCTGTAACCTGCATGGCTCCCAGATATTTTTCTCACTTCCACCCTAGTTTTCCGTTTGCCTGTTGAGCATCTTCACTTACATATCTCACAGGTATCACAGTACATTTAAAACTGAATGTATGTGCTTCTCTAAACCTTGTTTTCTTCCTGTGTTCCTTTGTTCAACGAATATATGGTTATCTAAACTTGAATGTGTTTTCCTTGACATCTACTTTTCTTCCCAGTGTAATCATTCATCACGTTATTGATGCTAGCTCCCAAGCATTACTCTAATTCATTCTCATTTCTCCATTTTCATTGTTCACTTCTCTAATTGACCCTCATGGTTATTACTGCAATAGCTTTCAAATCTGTACAACCATTCCTATGTAAAGGGTGGTGGGAAGTGTTTTTGACTTGCCTATGAGTAAATGTAGATTCGGAGAGGGTAAGTCAGAACTTAGATCTCTCTAGTCTCAAAGCCCATATTTTCACTATACTGTGCTGCCTGCCCTGCTGGTGTTTTTAGAGATTGATAATGCCTCCAACTAGAGAAATTTTGAATATTAAAAAAAAAAAAACACCCCACACCTTTTATTTTAGATTCTAATACTGTATTTAAAGTACATTTAGGTAGTACACACGCTATGCATACCATTGGTCAGTTATGTTAAAATAAAAATCTTGTCCAAGCAGTATTGTACCTTCTATTTAGAAAGTCTAATAATTTCAGGGACTTCAAAATTGTAATTTGCATGTGGGAAATGTAAAAATTTTGAGGGTTTGGC
The DNA here is from genome assembly GCA_020662805.1 of Glaucomys volans. Classification (NCBI taxonomy): domain Eukaryota; kingdom Metazoa; phylum Chordata; class Mammalia; order Rodentia; family Sciuridae; genus Glaucomys; species Glaucomys volans. The sequence goes on from JAJEJO010047979.1 coordinate 193,113, forward strand.
ATGAGTATTTCATATACATATTTGTATGAAACTTCAATTCTTTGTAGCTAACTCTTGAATTAAGCTCAAAGATTTTATTAAAGAGGATTTAAAGGAGACTGTATTAGTATTCAAAATAATAAAAATAATTAATGTAGGGCTGGGGATATAGCTCAGTTGGTAGAATACTTGCCTCGCAAACACAAGGCCCAGAGTTCAATCCCCAGCACCGCAAAAAAAAAACAAAAAAAAATTAATGTAGTAGCCTTCATACCCAAGAATAATATGTTTTCTTAAATATGACTAGTAATGGAAAGTAAACACAAAGGTTTCTGCTGCTTGATATTAATGTTATAAAATTCATGAGGTAAAGGCCAAGCACTTTTAACATGCAAGACCCCTTTTGGCTCTGAGTATGGGCCCTCATTTTGCACCTTACTAAGTATAATAAGCTTGGGTATCTAATTAGAATCCACAAGGATTCAAAAGAGTAAAAAAGAATGTACATGCATGGTTATTAGTAGCAGTTGTAACACCTTCCTATACTGTCAGCTGAGAATGAGGGTGACTTATAAACAAATAATTAAAAACTATTTTTAAAAAACAACACAAAACCCAGAACTGACTACTTAGACCCATTTCAGGAGGAGCAAACAGATTAATCTTTATCAATCACCCTGTCTCCCTCATTACAATTTGGAAGAGATTCTTTGTCAAAGTGAAATCTATCTGATCCCATGAAACTGCTAAGACATTTTGTCCTGAAAGTATTAGGAAAAAAAGTTTGATGATAAGTATGTGTCAAAATCTGAAATAGAATTTGATTTTATAATTCTAGTGATCTGTAATCCTCTGGTAATTCTTCCCATGTTGCTAAATGATACCAGGTTGCCATCTTTAGGCCAGAGGACTGATGAATGGGCATGAGATAGGAATGTGTTTTTTGAAAGAAATGGGAGAAAAACTTAGGGAACAAATTATGATTGTAAAGAGTGTTTCTTAAAAGTTCTCAGTAGCCAGGCACGGTGGCGCACGCCTGTAATCCCAGCACTTGGGAGGCTGAGACAGGAGGATCACGAGTTCAAAGCCAGCTTCAGCAACTTAGTGAGGCTCTAAGCAACAGTGAGACCCTGTCTCTAAATAAAATACAAAATAGGGCTGGGGACGTGGCTCAGTGGTGGAGTGCCCCTGGGTTCAATCCCCAGTACCAAAAAAAAAAAGTTCTCAGTAGGCAGTTGTGTATCAGGCTTCCAGCTGCATTGTTTTTGTTTGAAACAAATAATAACAAAAAATCAGGCTGTGTAAGTTTGCATTAGGGGGCTTTATCAGACATTCACCAAGACTCATCATAACTTTGCTGGCTCTGGGCACCTTGAGCCTGAGAGTAGATGTTGCGTTTCTGCATATTGGCAAGTTTCCAGCATTTACTAATTACATTGTGCCTAAATTCTTTTGGCAGTTTCTCTTGGCTGCTGCATTCTTCATGCTTTGTCTTAACCTGTTTTGTGCAGTCTGCCTTTAGGATCTGCTTAGACATTTATAGATTTTCTTTTTAAAGGCACCTTTAATAAACATTGATATGTATATTCTTTAGTTAAGAATTTGATTATGGAAGTAATTCACCCTATAGAAGATAAGGAGAAAAAAATGCTTTTTATTCTATTACCAAGTGAACCAGTTTAACCTTTCAGTATGTGTTTTCCTTCATTTAGGTATGGGGGTGGTGCTGGGGAGAGAAAAATAAATGTAAAGTGTTATTTCTTTAAATGCAAATCCTTCAAAATTTGCTACTGGATATGAAGATTAATATTTAAAATAAACATTTTTTTAGAACAAATTTAGAATCACAGAAAGGTTGCAAATACCACACATATCCTATATATCCTTCACTCAGCTTTCTCTAATGTTACCATCTTACTTAACCATAGAACATTTATTAAAACTGATAATTAACACTGGTACAGTACTGTTAACTAACTGCAGACTGTATAGTTTTCCAACTAATGTCCCTTTCTAGTCTTAGGATCCTACTTAGGATACCATATTGCATTTAGAGTTTTGTTTTAATAACAATTTTAGTCGTTTTTTTTCTGCTTTTTTCCATATCATGAACATTTTTGTTTGTCGTTAAATAGTCTTTGAACAATGAATATAATCCCCTGAGTTTGGAAAAAACAGATTTATAGTAAATTTTACTTTATATACTTAATATTTTCAGTTTTGGAAAATACCTTTTTATTTACTTTAATGTTATCTTTCATTAACTCTTTTTAGTTCTAGGAAAAGTACATTATATAAAAAGTGAAGATGCCTAGTGATTTTTCTTATATAACTTTTACTATTCTGTCGATGATATTGAGCTGGATGCTGTGGTGCACACTTGGAATCCCAGAGGCTCTGGAGGTTGAGGCAGGAGGATCACAGTTAAAAACCAGTCTTAGCAATTTAGCAAAACCCCCAAGCAACTTAGCAAGACCCTGTCTCAAAATAAAACAGAAAAAGGATGGGGATATAACTCAGTGTTTAATTCCTTGCTACTCCCTTCCCAAATATATATTTGATATTGAATGATTTATATATTTAATATAAAGTTTGAAATTAGAGTAATTCATATTTATAGTTTTACAGTTTTAAAGAATAAAGCCACAGGCTTCTTTTTTTTTTTTTTTTTAAAGAAATATTAGGAGTAGGGCTGGGGATATAGCTCAGTTGGTAGAGTGCTTGCCTCGCAAGCACAGGGCCCTGGGTTCGATCCCCAGCACCACAAAAAAAAAAAAAAAAAAAAAAAAAAGAAGAAGAAGAAACATTAGGAGTACCATGCTAAGGAAAATATTATAAAATTCATACTTAAGGTTTTACCTCTTATTATTATTTATTTCAATAAAACTTCATTAGCTAAAAATGTGAATGTATTAGTGGAATAAACTGAACTGATTTTAGTTCTTCAGTGAGTATGGTAAGAAGAATATGGTATTTATTTGGGAAATAACAGTTTGTTTACATTTTATATTATATTTTAGTAAATGTTAATTGGCTTAAAGATTTTCTGTAACATGACTTTTCCTAAGTTAAATTTTTATCATGTTATAGTTTAGTCTTGCTAGGAGATTAGTGACTATTAGTAAGTTTACAAACTAGATGCTTATGACTATTCACTTTTTTGTGGGGGCAGGTACAGGGATTGAACTCAAGGGGCACTTGACCACTAAGCCACATCTCTAGCCCTAGTTTGTATTTTACTTAGAGACAGGGTCTCAATGAGTTGCTTAGTGCTTCGCTTTTCCTGGGGCTGGCTTGGAACTTGGGATCCTCCTGCCTCAACCTCCCTAGCCGCTGGGATGACAGGCATGCGCCACCGCATCCAGTTTATTCACTTCTTAATTTGACACCTTTATAAGGATTAGTATATAGAAATCACTACTGAGTCAAAGAATATAAGCATGAGGTATTGGAATACAACATTCACAGAAAATGTACTATCTGTATAACATCGAATATATTCATTCATGTTTTCAGAATTGGCAACAAATGCTTTCTGGAGAATACCTGTATTTTCTTACTACTACCTGCAATCAAATCTGTTTTTTCTGTGTTGCAATCTGAATTTTTAGTGGAGAGAGCTACATTATCTGTCTTACAGAAGTTTATCACTTTGTTGTTGCTGGAGGACAGTTTGCAACCACTCAACTAAGTGTTCTGTTGAGAGTTCCAAATGTTGATGGTATTTTTTCTTGGGATTGAAAGGATGGGAATTACTGCCTCTAGTATCGAATACATTATTGAATTAGCTAAGGCAGAGTAACTCATTTACTGGGTTTGCACATTTCTTAGGCAGAGATCATGGGTGCTCAGATTCAACTGTAAATTTTATCACAGTGTTTCTGGGCAAAAATATCCTCCAGAGTTATAGATGACTCCAGGATTGAACTGTGACCAGCATCATTAGAGGTAGAGGTTGTATTTTATATCATGTTCCATTTTGCTTTTTCTTATTTTATTTTTGGAAAGCTATTGTGGTAGCATCTCAGTATTTGCTAAATGTACACATGAAATTGTTTTATATGTACACACGTGCGTATCCCCCTAAACACACACACATGCTTACAGAGGAATCTCTATTTTCTTGGATTTCTCACCTAAAAACCGAAATGCATGATTGAAAGTGAAGATTCATTGTAAAGTAGGGAATTAAGATGGATAACTATTCTAGGTTTGGAAGGAAGGGGAAATGTGAGAATTTGAGGTCCTGGTTATTATCTGTGATGATACTGCAAGTCCAGGTGCTTGCAGGGCAGTGGGGAGGCAGTTTGTTTATAGATGGATGCTATGTCTTGGAGGTTAGACTTTGAGCACCACAGGTAGAAAAGCAACACAATTAATTTATTCTTAACCAATTGTAAGTTAAATTATCTGTATATATAATCTTGAAAAGTATTTTATAGGACATTAGTGGTAACTTGTAAGATTGTAAGGAAAAGTGTGAACTGCCCTCAGTAGTGCACGCAACCTGACCCTTCATGAGATGTCCACGTGCCTCTCTACCTGTTTTGTAGTACTTTCCCATACATTCCAGTTTTAAGGAACTGCAGTGTACCTACCTGCTCTTGAATAGGGTCTTTTTTTTTTTTTTAAAGGCTTGTGTGCTTTTTGCACACATTCGTCTTGTTTTCCATTGCCCCTTCCTTTCCTAACTTTCACTCATCTTTCAGAATGTAACTTAGGGATCATCTTTCCCAGGAAGTTTTCCTTGATACTTCTCTTTCTTTATACTCTGGGTTAAATATTCTCATAGCACCAGCACATGAGTCACCAATTCTGCCAGGTATTCATTTTCTTGTCTCTCTGTCACTAAATAGTAAGCCCCTTGGGATAAGGGAATGTGTTCTTATCTTTATTTCTAGCATTCAGGCCAGTGCCTGACAGAAAGTAGGTAATTCAGAAAATACTTGTTGGAAGCCAGACAAGGTAGTGTGTGCCTGTATTCCTAGCTTCTTGGGAAACTGAGCTGGGAGAAACACTTGAGCCCAGCAGTTTGAGACCAGCTTGAGCAACACAGTGAGACCCTGCTAAAAAAGTGGGTGGGGGAATTCTTGTTGAATGTTGCGGTGTGTATGCAGAAGTGAATGAATTCATTTTTTATTCCTTCCTTAGCATTGATGATTGTTCACAAATCACTTTTACCTACTGAGTAACTTTTTGTTAGCTTATTTTAAGCATCTTTATCTGAAATAAAGAAATACTACTTTAATGTTTTAGATTTATTTGTCCAAAAATGAATTGGTGGTAGTTTATTTGTAAGCTTGTGTTTGATCTTTCTTGATCATCCTGGTTTTATTTGTCGCTTACAGAAAAAATAAATGAGAGAAATCTGGTTTAACTTTGTGTACAAGAAATTTAGAGTAAACCTAAAGAGATCCCAAAAAATAAATGACCAAATATTGAAATGATTTATAAGTAATGTAATGAATTTTTCCAAGAATTAGAACAGAATAGGTAGGTATATAGAGGGTTATTATGAATTGCAAAGTGGTTCACCAACATTGTCTTGAAAATAAAAAATCTAAAGGAAGAGAAATCTATTAACAGAGGGATGCTTAAAATTATCCTTTAATTTGTGTGTATGTGTGTACTTTAAAATTTCAGCTAACCTGAAAACTGTTGCACATGTTCTTGCTTTTACACATAACTCTGGTTTAGGTAAGTAGAAGGATATATTGAGAATCTTTTCTTGACTTTTTTTGTTGTAAGTTTTTTTCAGAATAACAATAAATCCTTATCAATGTTAAGAATAAATAGAAAACTAATGTATACAAAAAGACCTCCCTGATGGTTTAAAAAACCAGCAGACCACTGACAGAAAAAACAAGAGGTTTTAAGTGCTATTCTCATGAATTTTAAATGTAATTTAACATGGCAGTTAGTTTCTCCCAAAATCTAGAGTTACATTTCTATCCTTCTAACTATAGATATTCTGTCCTGACTGTATTTGAACAGAACTACTGCATTATAAGCCAAATTTACTCTCAGTGTTAGTGAAACTTGAAAGAGCAAATATGCCTTTCTAAGCACCAAATACATAATCACACTTGTGAATAGAGTTCAGTGTTCTTTGCTTGTCATTCTGCAGAAATCTTTTGGAATAATTTGGGACAGCTTTACTAAATGTATTAATGTAACACTTGTTATAAGGAAGGTACTTAATTCCTAGGCTCTTGGTGCTTGTAGTACTGAAGGCGGCTTTGTGATCCAAGAGACAGGATTTTACCTGGAGTGGTGATACAATAATGCTGTTGTTCTAAATGTCTTTTTTCCCTAAATGTCTTTATATCCAGAATTTATTTGGTTTCCATAGTAATGCTATTAATTAGGTGTTCTAACTTCCAAAATGAAGAAATTTAGGCACAGAAAGTTAACTGACTGCCAAAGGTCTACAGCATTGTTTTACGGTGTTATTGTTATTTCAATAGCTAACATGTACTGAATACTTAGAATATGTGAGGCACTATTTTAAGCCTTTTATATATACAATTAATAAGAACTAGGGTTTTGGAGTCTGATCAGGATTTAAGCCTGGCTCCTCTTCTCATGCACTACTGATCTTGGGAAAACTAACCTTTTAAAAGCCTCAATTTCCTCATTTAGAGCATGGTAATAATAGTAGTATCTATTTCATGAGGTTTAGATTAAATGAGCTAATCCGAATGACTATGTGCCCAGCATACAGTAAGAACTTTAAAATCAGTTGGCTATAGAAAAATAATGGTGGTTGTAGACAGTATTTCTTGACTTCTTGATAATTTTCTTGGTAAAATCATAGTATTTTTGAGTACATATTATAGTTGATGCTGTTATATATACCTATTTTTACAGAAAAACATCCTTGTTACATTAAGATTTTATCTCCAATTCTTCAAAAAACTAGGGATGGAACCACCCAGCTATCCTACTCCTTGGTATTTTCCCCAAATATCTCAAATCAGCATGCCATAGCAACACAGCCACATCAATGTTTATAGCAGCACAATTCACAATAGCTAAATTTAGGACTCAACCCAGATGTCCATCAGTAGATGAATGGATTAAGAAATTGTGGTATATAATACAGTGGAGTTCTACTCAATCCTAAAAAAGAATGAAATGATGGCATTTGCCAGTAAATGGATGGAAATGGAGAATATCTTGCTAAGTGAAATTAACTAAATTCAGAAACTCAAAGGTTGAATGTTTTCTCTCATAAGCAGAAGCTAGAATAAAATAAAGGGGGAGAGAAGGATAAGAAAACATAAAGAATCAATTGAATTCAAAGTAATAGATGAGTGAAGGGGGAAGTCTAGTAAAGTAGAGGAAAGAAAATGGGAGAGGGTAAGGAGGACAGGAAGGAGAAGAAAGGGGATCCTGAATTGAAAATGAATTCCATGCATATATGAGTTTGTTGGGATGAACCCAACTTATGTATAACCATAAAGCTCTAATTAAAAAAAAATAAAAAGATTTTAGCTCCAACCGGGCTAGGTGCTGCATGTCTGTAATCCCAGCAACTTGGGAGGCTGAGGCAGGAAGATCCCAAATTCAAAGCCAACCTCAGCAATTTAGGCCCCAAGCAATGTAGCAAGACCTATCTCAAAACTTTAAAAGGGGGTTGGTGATGTGGCTCCGTGGTTAAGTGCCCCTAGTTTTAATCCCTGATACAAAAACAAACAAAAAAAGATTTTCGCTCCAAATAGTGCCTATAAACCACCTCTTTTCTCTCATTACTTCCTTATTTCCTTTTGGGAACCAAAGATGGGTAAGAAATCAGTCATAAAGAACCAAAGAAGTCAGTCATGAAGAATATCTGAGGCATCTGTATTCTAAAGTACAACCCAGGACACCCATTGCTCCGTTGACTTTGTTCTTTCCAAGAGTGCTTTGCTATGTCAGTTTGGAACTCAGAATGTGTGTTCTTGTAGAAAGAATCCTTAAGGCACAGGAAGTCCTTTAATTCGTGGAACAACTGATACACCAGATATTTACACTGAAGCAAACACTCCACAATACTTCGGCAGTGCTAACAGTCAAAATTTATTTTGACTAAATATATGTTGATCCTCAAAAAAGACATCAGAATAAAAATTTTCCAGATTCAAATGGGGACATTTTAATATTTTCAAGAACTTAATAGGTTAGTACACTGATTCTTTAATATGTTTAATTTTGTTTCAAAACTTTCAACTTTCCTTGTGTTTGAGTTATAGGTGAATCACTCTCATTTCCCTTAATCTTACTTCCTGTCCTTAAACTCATTTCAGGATGGGGGTTAGAAAATGCCTATAAGTGGAATGAAGAAGAAAGGGAAAAAGATTTTCCTGAGTTAATTGACTGAAGACTTTTACAAGAGGGAACCAGACAAAAAGTATATATTTATATAAGAGAAATGATTTATGGTAGATTTATAAACATGATATATATTTAAGCTCCTAGAGAACAGAAGGGGATACTATAGAAGAGGCATTGGGTTGCTACCCGCCTGAAAATGAGATATAATAGCAGGAGATATAAGCAAGAACCTGGCATGTTGATAGGGTATTTAAAGTTCAGAGTTGAATGTTGGTTGTGTTGGTGCATGATTTTTTCTTTTTTTCTTTTTTTTGGATCTGGGGATTGAACTCAGGGGCTCTCGGCCACTGAGCCACATCCCCAGCCCTATTTTGTATTTTATTTAGAGACAGGGTCTCACTGAGTTGCTTAGGGCCTCGCTAAGTTGCTGAGGCTGGCTTTGAACTCATGATCCTCCTGCCTCAGCCTCCTGAGTTGCTGGGATTACAGGGGTGCACCACCACGCCCGGCTGTGCATGATTTTGAAAATGTTCATTTTGGCTATTGATCATATTTGTTAACTCTATTTAGTAGGTAAGTTGAAACGAGATTCTTCCTGTAACTTAGCTCAGTTCCTGTGTTTAATGAGTTTGGTTTGTTGTGTGTGTATGAAAAAGTTGACTTTGAAAATTTCCAAAACTTGGACTGGAGTTGAGGTTTGGTGTTAGAGTGCTTGCCTAGCATGTGTGAGGCACTGGGTTTGATTCTCAGCACCACTCATTAAAAAAAAAAAAAAAAAAAGTCCATTGACGACTAAAAAAACCCAAACAAACAAAATATATGTATATATTAAAAATTTTTCCAAAATTATGTTAAATTGTCTTACAATTTTAAACTAATCTATTGCTGTAATGTCCTTATACTGTGACTCTCTGACATGCTTTTACTATTTTCTGATTGACTTCTCTGCTTCTGGGGGATCACGTGGAATCGGAAGATACAGAGGGTGGATTCTAAAAAGAGTCATTCCTCTGCAGGACACATGATGGCAAGTGAGGTTTAGAAAAAGTGAACAGAGTTGGAGAGTTAGTCTGCCTCTGGCTAAAATGTAGAGATTTAGAGCTGGAGTGGGGTCTTAAAGGTGGTTTTGTCTAACCCTCAGTTATGACTTAGATGTAAGTATGAGAAGTGAGTCATCCAGTGTCATAGCTATAGTGAGAAACCAGACACATCACAGAATTTGGACTATTGCGTTTTTACATTTTTTTTTAAAAAGGGATGCTAACATGTACACGTCATTAATTTTAAAAATGTATCTCATTAAAGAATTTTTAATTTTTGGACTTTCAGGTTTGTTTAAATAAATTAACTGAGCTAATAATTCTATCAGAAATCTCATAAAGGAGCTGGGCACAGTGGTGCAAGCCTGTAATCCCAGAGACTTGGAAGGCTGAAGCAGGAGGATTTGTAATTCCAGTGACTTGGGAGACTGAGGAAGTTTGAGACCAGCCTCAGCAACTAAGGGAGGCCCTAAACAAAGTTAGTGAGACCCTGTCTCAAAATAAAAAATAAGAAGGGCTGGAGATGTGGCTCTGTGGTGAAGTGCTTCTGGGTTCAATCCCCAGTAACCACCCCACCCTCTGTCCCTTGTGCCCCCAAAAAAATTCTCATAAAAAATTATTATTTTAAAAGAAATAAGAAATTCTCAACTTTTTTCTACTATTTCTAGGTTAAGTCAGCAAACAAAGAAAACATGGTATTTTGAAGTATGATTAAACTCCTGATGCAGCAGCAGAGGCTAAGAATATTAATGGCCAGATCTAGGTAAGTTAAAATTACCTTAAGAAAAAAGGACCCAAGTCCACAACTTAATATTTTTTTTTAAATTGGAGAATTTAATGTATTTGTTGTTGTTCTTTTTAGATATACGTGATAATAGAGTGTATTTTAACATTATACATACATGGAGTATAATTTCCCATTCTTGGGGTTGTACATGATGTGGAGTTATACTGGTCATGTATTCATGTATGAACATAGAAAAGTTATGTCAGATTCATTCTACTGTCTTTCCTATTCCCACCCCCCAATGTTTTCTTGAAAGCAACCACTTTGTCTCCTATTTACTAACTCTCCCACCTCTAAAGAATAAGGACAAATGATTTTAATTAAGCTGAGACAATATATACTAACTTAAAATATTCAGCAGACTCATTCCAATATCAGTCTTCCCAAGCAGAAGCTACCTTTTGTTCTTGAATATAACCTAGTTGCTTTTTTGAGGGTACATAGAGCATTTGCATTTTTGCTAAGTTGTGGACTTAGAGGAGTGATGCTGATGAGATCATATAGGTTTTCATTAGTGTTTATACTATTAGTGCGTATTATTAAGTCTCAAATAACTCAGATGTGGTCTCCAAATATTAATGTGATGGTCATAAAAGCAGAATAGCTAGTATCTAGCCTTTCCCATTGCCTGGGATTTATGGTTCAAGAGGAGTGGGGGATGGGGGTGGGGAAGGCCCTGTGGTTGTAGCTCAGTGGCAGAGCATTTGTCTAGCACGTAGGAGGCACTGTGTTTGATCCTCAGCACCACATAAAAATAAATAAACAAAGGTATTGTGTCCATCTTAAAAAAAAAAAAAGAGGAGTTGGAAGCAAATAAATTTCACTTTAAAAATCTCTCTTCTGAGGGTAGAGATATGACTCAGTGGTAAAGTACCTCTGGATTCAATCCCAAAGAGCAAAATAAATATTGAGTGGATAGCCGGGTGTGGTGGCGCACGCCTATAATCCAAGTGACTTGGGAGGCTGAGTCAGGAGGATCGCGAGTTCAAAGCAAGCCTCAGCAACTTAGCGAGGCCCTAAGCAACTCAGTGAGACCCTCTCTCTAAATAAAATACAAAATAGTTCTGGGGATGTGACTCAGTGGCCGAGTGTCCCTGAGTTCAATCCCCGGTTCCAAAATAAATAAATAAATAAATAAATAAATAAATGAATGAATGAATGAATGAATGAATGAATGAATGAATGAATAAATAAATAAATATTGAGTGGATAAAGTAAGTAAGCAGGTAAGTTTTTTAGAAAGAGTGTGAGGGTTCTTCCTTCTAGAAGTTGGAAGATGGATAACTGCCTATGTTCTCGCAGTTTCAGTCACTCACTCATACCAAACCCATTAGTTATTTTTGTTTTGTTTTGTTTTTGGTACTGGGGTTTGATCTACATCCCCAGTCCTTTTTATTTTGAGACAGAATCTTGCTAAGTTGCTGTTCTTTTTCTGTTTCCATTTTCTTTTCTTTTGTTAGCCCTCATATTTCTTTTAACTTCTTTCCTGACCAGGCCTGATATCTATCAAAATCATGTATTGCCAACATCTTTTAATTCCTTATGCCCTCTTATCTCTGACCCTGGGCGCAGAGCATAGCTAGCAATGTGCATAATCTTGCTCTGTATCCTCCACTGAGCTCTCATCACAGCCTACTTATTTCAGCTACCTTTTTGGGGGGTGGTTCTTTGATGACTAATCCTGCCAGTCTCTGCTTGCCTCATTCTGCAAGCCTATCTGTTTTACAATAGATATTTAGGATGATAAATATTATCTACTTCAGCTTATCTTTATGCTCTACCCATCTTATTTCTTCCCTGGACCCACAGAATTCGACTCATATTCTAATATAAGGTTGATTATAGTGCATTGTCTATTTACATCTCTTTCTCTCCCTTTAGACTTACTGTTCTTCAGAGGTACAAGCATTGACTTAATCACCATTGCACCATGATACTTAGGTGTGCCATATTAGTTAGAGCAAAATATCAACCATCATGAATCTTAACTAACTTTATTGGATAGTATGCTTTTCATCTTCTTAATACTTAAAATCTGCCAGGCATTCTTAGCTTTTGTTCAGTAAAGCCCTGTTCAGCTCACAGAGGAACTAAAGCACCTACTGTTTGCTAGGCATTGTGTTGATACTAGAATGCAAGTGCTAACAGTGAAAGGAGAACAACAGATCAATAGCCTTACAGTTTCTACTCAGAATAATGTGATAGATGCTGTGGTATGGGAAGCCCGGGATGTATTGAGGGGGATGCATAAGAAGTCTAAATCTCCTGCTTGCTTGGAGCCAGAAAGAGTTCCTAGAGACACTGCATTTTGATCTTGAGAAAGGGAAGAAGCAGAAGGAGAGGGGTTGTAGAATGATGTGAGAAAGTAAGATTCTCTGGGGAAACTGTAGCTTGTTTAGTCCGACTAGACTAAGGGTAGGGCTTGACAGATGGCAGGGAGAGTTAAGACTGGACATGTTGATCAGATTTTGAAGGACTTTACGCCGTAGTGAAGAATTTTAAATTTTATCCTGAAAGTGGTGGAGAACCACAAAAGAATTTTAAGCAAGTTTAAATCAGATTTATGTTCATGTTTTATAGCTCCTGTGTTCCCTTCCCTCTCCCTTTTCAGCTGTTGTCACATTCATTCTGATTCTTTCCCATTTAGAAGTGTTACTTTGAATTTTTCCTGTTTGTTCATTTGGAATGCTCTTGAACAATTGCCTACATAACTTCTTATTGCTAATCTTCTGTGGTAAAGAAGTATTATATAGATGTACTTATTCATTCTGCCAATATTCTCTTCATAACAGTACTGCTTGAATTATGAGTTGGTCTTCTCTCTTACTAATGTACTATTCCAAATTGATGTTGTGTCTTATTTATCACTGAACTCTTTGTCTTGAGGGTACATAAGAGATCCTACAATGACTAACAAGAATCAAAAGCAACTGGGTATCGTGGGACATGCCTGAATCCCAACCAGGAGGCTGAGACAGGGGTATCACAAGTTCCAAGATCAGCCTCAGCAATTTATTGAGATCCTGTCTTAAAAATAAAAAGGGCTGAGGAATGTAACTCAGTGGTAAAGCACTCCTAGGTTCATCTCCAGTCACCTATCCCTAAAAAAAAGTCTGCCAAGCTAGAAGTCTAGCATCTTTTGGCAATTGTTTTAAAAGGACATAAAATTCCTGATGAGATATAAAGGATTAATTATGTGATTAACTCTTAAATAATAGTACATTAATTATTTAAATAGTATGTATCAGATTATAAATTGGTTTGCTTTTCAGGTAATTTTAAAATAAGTGACAGACTTTTGCAAATTAAACTGGAAATTTGAGATTTCTGTCACGTTTGCTTTACAAGATTTGTTCTTATTGTCACTGAACAAAACTGACCAACTAGTTGTGTGAAATTTAGCTTCAGCCATAAACCTTGTTGGAGCTTAATTTTTTTTCTGCATCACAGTATTATACTTTGTATGGAAATGAGAGTGAAACTCATTGATTTATACAGTTAATATGCATTCATAATTATAATTAAAAATACTGTGCTTGTGTTAGATGCTTTTTTTCTTTTCCCCAGTACTGGAAATTGAACCCAGGGCCTCGTACATGCTAGACAGGTGCTCCACTGATAAGCTACATCCTCAGTCCTTTTTTAAATTTTTATTTTGAGTTAGGATCTTGCCAGGTTATCCAGGCTAATGTTAAAACTGCAACCCTGCCTCAGCCTCCTGAATAGCTAGGATTATGGGTGTGTACTGCTAGACCTGGCTATGTGAGATGATTTCTAAAGTTCTTTTCTAAGAGGTTTTATGGTTTTTATATCCTGTGCCAAATAATTTTCTCCAAATTATTTTCCATGTAGTGCTCACATGGTCTTCTGAAGAAGCCATGGGTAGCTGTTGTAGCTGTCCAGATAAAGACAGTGTCCCAGATAACCATCGGAATAAGTTTAAGGTCAGTAAAATTGGGTGAGCTATATATCTCACCACCTACTTTGATGTACTTCTTTTACTTAATATATCTTACCTTTTCATTTTTGTCACAAGATTCTCATTTTCTTTTTTTTTCCATTCTGCCTTTTCTTGTTTGAATAAAAGATGACATTTTCTTACTTACAATATGGAATTGTTTAATCTGTTTTTCATTAATATGTTGAAATACCTGAGGCTGAGTAATTATAAAGGAAAGAGGTTGTTTTAGTCAACTTTTTTACGCTGCGAACTGACACGAACAGTTTTAGAAGAGGAAAAGTTTGTCCCTCAGTTTCAGAGATTGGAGTTTCAGTTCCATTGCTGTGGGCCTGAGGTGAGGCATAATAACATCATGGCTGAAGGGTGTAGAGGAGGAAACAGTTCAGGACAGACCTTCAGGAAGCAGAGAGAGAGACACTGCAGAGCAGGGACAAAATGCATACCCCAAAGGCGCATCCCCAATGACCTACCTCCTCCAGCCACACCCTGTCTACAATGTACTGATTAGGTTAAGAGTCATGGCCCAGTCATTTCACCTCTGATATTTCTGCATTGTCTCACACATGAGCTTTTGGGGGATATCTCATGTGTAAACCACAGGGGAGGTTTATTTAGCTCACAGTTTTTGAGACTTGAGTCTGAAAATCCAAACAGCACAGCCCTGTTTCTGGCTACCTTGACTGCATCAACTCATGGCAGATAAAATCACAATCGTGGGAATTTATGCAAGAAGTTCACTTTCCAATACCAGAAGCCAATGAGTCAGTGAGGACTAACTGGGGTCCCACAAGAACTGTCTCAATGCCTTCTGCGGGCAGGCCCCAATGACATAGGACCACCTCAGCATTGCCACACTGTGGACCAGTCCTCTGACACACGAACCCTTGAGCAGCTAACGACATCCTAACCGTAGCAGGAATCCTTTTTTATTTTTCATTTGGTCTTCTGTATTCAATTAACCATACAGTTCTGATAATCCTTTCTTTAAAATGTCATTTTATAGGTGCCTTTCAATTTCATCTCTACCTCTTTATAACTTTCTGTTATTGTAACAAATACCTGAGATAAATCAACTTATAGAGAAAAGGTTTACTTTGGCTTGCAATTTTAGAGATTTCAGTCCATGATCCATTGGCCCCATTGCTTTGGGATTGTGACAAGATAACAGCACATCATGGCAAAGGACATGGTGGAGCAGAACCACCCACCTCATGGCAAGAAACAAAGAGGAAGAAGGGTCTCAGTATTTACTTCAAGGGCACACCCTTAATAACCAGAAGATCTCCCACTGGGCCCTGTTTCTTAAAAGGTTCCACTGCCTTCCACTTGTGCCCCAGGCTGGGGTCTAGCTTTGAACATATAGGTCTTTAGGGGACACTTAAAATCTAAACTGTAGCACCACTTTTCACTCATTGTATTCATGCATACCTAGATGATTTCTTAATTGTATTCTATGTCCAGACACCCTGTGACCCATCCTGTAGTTGCCATCAAATTAATCTTCTTTCATCATTCATTAGCCTGTTTGCTGAAACTCTCATCGTGTTTTGTTACCTATAGGCTAAATGGACCTCATTTATTAATTGTCTCTCATAATCTGACTTGAGTCTGCTGTAAGTCATAGCCTCCAGATCATGCCAACCTTGTTTAGGTTACACCACTCTTTATAGTTTTGACCTTGGGCAGGTAACCCTATCACAGATTCTTCATTGCATTTTTATACAATGGAGACCTGCAGTCTAAGATTGTTATGAGGATTAAATGAGAAAAATACACACAAAGCACTTTACCCTGTCCCAGGGGATAAATGTTATCTATTTTAAGTGTCTTGGGGCATTTTCTGAAGCTCAGTAGTACAAGACCTTTCTTTACCTGAGCTCTGTGCCAGTCTTATTTTGGTCTCTTTGAAAGGTGTTTTCTTTATTCTGTTTTAGCATTGCATGTTCATGTTGTGTCCTACATCTCCTGAACAACCAGATATTCCCTCTTATTTGATTTCCTGTCTAAATTTAATTTTACCCCTGGTCCAACTAAAGGCCCTCCTTTTCTTATATAAAAGTTTCTCTAATACCTATAGGTGACAGTTGCTACCTTCAGCAGTCTCTGTTGCATTCATTTGTTAATTAATAATACAGAGTTTTATTGTATCAGCTTTGTATTTGTGTATCTTGTTTCTCCAGTAGGAGTGTAAATTCCTAGTAGATGTGTACTGGGTATTACACTATTATACATTTATGCCCTATATACACATTAGTTGATGATTGAACAAGTAAGTAACTGCAACAGTGCATTTTCCTGATGAATTGGTGAAATATTTGTATGATTGTCATATTCTTTTAGGTCATTAATGTGGATGATGATGGGAATGAGTTAGGTTCTGGCATAATGGAACTTACAGACACAGAGCTGATTCTATATACCCGCAAGCGTGATTCAGTAAAATGGCACTACCTCTGCCTGCGACGCTATGGCTATGACTCGAATCTCTTTTCTTTTGAAAGTGGCCGAAGGTGTCAAACTGGACAAGGTATTACCATATTTGAAATATTGTTTTTCAGTTATTTTGTACACATTTTTGAAGTTAATATTTACTTTTCTCCTAAAATTCCCTCAAAGAGGTGGATTGTTAAGAAACAATATAGTAAACTTTATTTGTTTATCAAGCATTTATTAAGCACATTTTCTATGTCAGAAATTTTGACTTGTGTTAACTTTAAGGGTTAGGCCAGAAAATGACTTCCTGTTAAATTGACTTGGTGTCTGTATTGTGTTAACTGGGAGAAAGAACAAAACTTTGGAGTCAAATGAAACAGGTTTTTTTGTTTTGTTTTGTTTTGTTTTGCTACTTACTACTTAAATGGCCTTGGAAAGCTACTTGTCCTCTCGTGAACTTTATAGAAGGAAAATGGTAATACTTATCTTGCAGAATTATAATATACAAGACAATGAAATAAAACCCTTAACACAAGGGGCTTGTTAAATGGTAAAGAATTGCCTTCGTAATGGTGAGTTGGGCTCCCCCTACTGTTAAAAGCTGAGTGGAGTAAATATAGACATCTTGCCTGCTTTGTTTTGGTCCATCTCCTTTAAACAAGTGAAAACTATTCTGAGAACTCTACTATTGGTTTTATGTTTTGAAAAAGGGAATATCATTAATTTGTCAAACTTATTTATAAGGCCTTTTTGTTGTTGGCAAATAGAATGCTTTCTTGACAATATTGTTATTTGACAGATGCTCATAACTTTTTTTAGGGTGTGGTTGCTATTTTTCCCTTTTTGTTTTTATTTGTAGGAATCTTTGCCTTTAAGTGTGCCCGTGCAGAAGAATTATTTAACATGTTGCAAGAGATTATGCAAAACAATAGTATAAATGTGGTGGAAGAGCCAGTTGTAGAAAGGAATAATCATCAGACAGAATTGGAAGTCCCTAGAACACCTCGAACACCTACAAGTAAGTATAGCACTTTTCCCCTCTCATATTTTGAATATCAGACTATGGGGAATATCAGATATAAGCTATAGGTTATGAATACTTATAGCACTGAAAGTCACCATTCATTTAAAAGAAACATTGTTATCAATTTTTAAAAACTGATAGCTGTAATTATAAGCATTTTAAATACATTTTTAAAATGTTTTTTTCATATTTTCTAAAACATGGGTGAGGAATGTTGTTTTTGCTCTAATTTCTATATGTCTTGCAAGAAACCCCTTTCTTAATCCTGTCAGATTCTTACTCATTTTTATTCTCTCTGCCCTACCCCCATATCCTGCCTTCTTAAACCAATAAACACAACTCAGCCCCAGGGTTTGCTGCTCAGAATTTACCTAATGGATATCCCCGATATCCCTCATTTGGAGATGCTTCATCTCATCCTTCAAGCAGACATCCTTCTGTGGGAAGTGCTCGCTTACCTTCGGTTGGTGAAGAATCTACACATCCTTTGCTTGTGGCTGAGGAACAAGTAAGCATACACTACTGTGTAACAGTGATGATGATTGTGTGTTAAGTGTTGTACTAATTCTTGAAGAGTTTTTACTCTTACAGTTTGTAAGTTACTTTTATAGTGAATGATTGAGGAAATAACATTTGCTGTCATATCCCAAATATATACAGGTTTTGGGGAAACCTATCATTGTAGTAATTTGTGGGTTCATAGAAGAGGTGTATTTGTAGATTGAGAAAGATGTACCTAACGGTTAGTTCCCTTTGTAATAACTTCCAGTGGATTAAGAATTTATGCTGCTGGGCACAGTGGCACATCACTGTAATCCCAGTGGCTCAGGGGACTGAGGCAGCAGGATCACAAGTTCAAAGCCAGCCTCAGCAACTTAGTCCCTGAGTAACTTAGTGAGACCCTATCTCAAACTAAAAATATAAAAAGGACTGGGGATGTAGCTCAGTAGTAAAGCACCCCTGGATTCAATCCCTTAAGCCCCCATATTTCAATCTTATAATCATTAAACTACTAGTAGGAAGGTAGATTTTGTTGATGTTGTTATGGAGCAAAGTTTCTGGCTATTGTACTTTTCATTTATGGAATGAAGCATCTAGGAGACCATCGTTTATGTATTAATTAGACTAACCTTTCATAACCATATGATTGTTCAGCATTCAGAGATTTTTAGTGTTTTTAAAGTAAATTTCTTTGTGTTCTTTACATAGTAAACAAGTTTTTACATTATTTATTTTAATTACATTTTTACCAGTGTTGCATTTCATTCTTAAATCTTTAAAATTTTATATATAGACTTTCAAATATTTTTATATCATCTCTCCAAAATGCCACTGAGCTTTTTAAAGAAGCGATGATTTCTGTGTGTTATTTATTTTATATCTTTTTATTTTAGGGTTTTTGTCTTTATACAGTCAGATAATCAGTAAATAGTGATAAATTTATTTTTTCCTTTTCAGTACTTGTTTTTTCTTATTCCTGAATCATGTTTTAATGCATTGGTAAGAATTTATAGAACAACAGGAAAGTGATAATCTCTATTTTATTCCTGATTTCTTAATAGAATGTTTTTCATATTTCACCATTAATTGTAACACTGAATGTTAAAGTAGTTATTCTTTACCAAAGCAGGAACATATTTTAGATATTTTTATATTTCTCCCCCTCTCCCTACCTGTTTGTTTGTTTTGGGGGTAGGGGGGTACCAGGGATTAAATCCCAGGGCACTTAACCAATGAGCCACATCCCTAGCCCTCTTTATTTATTTGTTTTTTTGAGACAAGATCTTGATAAGTTGCTTAGGGTCTCAGCCTCCCAAATCACTGGACTTCAGGTATGTGCCACCATGTCTGGCTCCCTGCCATTTTATTAGTAAAAAATAGGCACAAAAGTCTTAAGGTAAGAGTAGTGGTGTGGTGGTGCATACCTCTAATCCCAGCATCTTGAGGGCTGAGGCAGAAGGATGGCATGTTCGAGGCCAGCCTCAGCAATTTAGCAAGTCCCTAAGCAATTTAGTGAGATCCTGTATCAAAATAAAAAAGGACTGGGGATGTGGCTCTGTAGTTAAGCACTCTTGGGTTCAATACCTGGTACCAAAAAAATAGAGAGCACATATGAGAAAGAGTTAATCTGGTGGTACATACTTATATACCAGCTACTTGGGAGGCTGAGTCAGGAGGATTGCAAGTTTGAGGCCAATCTTGGCAATTGCAAGAATTTGCCTCAAAATAAAAAATAAAAGGAACTTGTAGCTTAGTAGTAAAACGATGGAGTCAGGCTTTTAAATATTTATTTCGTTTTTTTTAAATGTTACTGATTTCCTTTGTTTCATTTTAGATACATACCTATGTCAACACTACAGGTGTACAGGAGGAGCGGAAAAACCGCACAAGTGTGCATGTCCCGTTGGAGGCGAGAGTTTCTAATGCTGAATGCAACACACCAAAAGAAGAACCAAGTAGTATTGAAGACCGGGACCCTCAGATTCTTTTGGAACCTGAAGGAGTCAAATTTGTTTTAGGACCAACCCCTGTTCAGAAGCAATTAATGGAAAAAGAGAAACTGGAGCAACTTGGAAGAGATCAAGTTAGTGCAAGTGGTGCAAATAACACAGAATGGGACACTGGCTATGACAGTGACGAAAGAAGAGATGCACCCTCTGTTAACAAACTGGTATATGAAAATATAAATGGGCTATCTATCCCTAGTGCCTCAGGGGTCAGGAGAGGTCGTCTGACATCTACCAGTACCTCAGATACCCAGAATATCAACAACTCAGCTCAGAGAAGAACTGCATTATTAAACTATGAAAATTTACCATCTTTGCCTCCAGTTTGGGAAGCCCGCAAGCTCAGTAGGGATGAAGATGACAATTTAGGACCAAAGACCCCATCTCTAAATGGCTACCATAATAATCTAGATCCAATGCATAACTATGTAAATACAGAGAATGTAACAGTGCCGGCAAGTGCTCACAAAATAGAATATTCAAAGCGTCGGGATTGTACACCGACAGTCTTTAACTTTGATATCAGACGCCCAAGTTTAGAACACAGGCAGCTCAATTACATACAGGTTGACTTGGAAGGTGGCAGTGACTCTGACAACCCTCAGACTCCAAAAACGCCTACCACTCCCCTTCCACAAACCCCTACCAGGCGCACAGAGTTGTATGCTGTGATAGACATCGAGAGAACTGCTGCTATGTCAAATTTGCAGAAAGCACTGCCACGAGATGATGGTACATCTAGGAAAACTAGACATAATAGTACTGATCTGCCCATGTGAGCCTGGAAAGCATTATGTTGTTTGCACCTTTGTGAAGTTTTTAAAAATGAAGATGCAAGTGCTTCATTTTCATTTCTACACTAACGTCTTTTATAGACTGATAAAAATTTTTTCCATATATTTCATGTGCATCTTTAATTAAAGGGAATTAATGTAGAGCAGGTACTCCTTAAAGAACACTAATTTCATTATATACTACTCATTATTGTATAGCAGCATTCCCATTTTCACAGTGCCTATTTAAAACGAGAGTTGAAATGAATGACATGCTGGTTGATTTTTATTCAACATTCTGGACTTATGTGTATCTTTCATGTCTACGTCATGGTTGGCATTTAAAACTTTTTATAAAGCCTCTTGATAATGTGCATTGCTAACAGATAATTCCAGGCTTTGAAAGTAATATTTGCAGATTCACCGTTCACAGTGTGTGGCCTCCAGCATGTTAATATGAGGAATCCTTTATTTCTTTAATTAAAGGCTTTTTGACTTGAGCCAAAACATGTAAAGGAAACAAATGCCACACCTCCTTTGATAGCTGTCAGCTCCTTTGCCTTCAGTGTTACTAGAAAGAGTCTGTGTCATGAATATAGTTTGTTGTTGGTATGCTGAAAGACAGGCAGGAGACAAGATTTTCTGTTTACTCATCTCATGATGTCATTTGAAGGGCATGTCCAGATATCTTACTTAGAATTACAGTAGGCTTAAGTATCAGTCTCAGGTCACTTTACCCAAAAACATTTTTGAAAATCTGAACGAAGATCTGTTGAAGTTTCTCTTCTATAGGTTAATGATGACACATTGTTTTCTGGAGGCATTTGTGTCATTAGGTTCCCATTTAACTTCAATTTCTTCCTTTGGTGTTTGGGATGTCATATTTTGTTGCTTAATGTTTTTTTCAATTTAAAATGTTTGAGTTTGTATATAGTTTTGAAATTGGATTATGTGTTCATTGTTATTTAGTTTGCATTTTTGTCAGATTATGGTTTGAAGGTTCATTTGGAACTTACTGTTATTCTATAACAGGGTTGCCCATGTCCAGTATTTATTTATATGCTATTTACTTTTCAAGTTGAAAAAGCATTCTCTCAATTTTAAATTTAATTTCTGTCCATATGTGATATCTTTAGCAGCTGAGAAAAAAAAAAAAAGAAAAAAGAAAAAAGAAAAATCCTTTCAACATGCAAAGTTCCGTAAAGGTACTGTGTTTTCTTTGTGGGCACCCTCCTCAGCACTTTAGCAGGGATTCCGTCAGCTACATTGCTGCAGATGTACTCTTGCCCACTCTGCTGTTCCTTGGCTCTGCTGTCCTTTCACTTGTAGCCAGATCTCTGATTATCCCTTGATTTCAGTGGAATGTTAATATTGTTGCCAGCATAGCAGGTACAGTGGAAGTCTTGTAGTAATGAGATTGTGTCATAATTTAGAGTTTAAAATGAACTGAAGTTTATATATTCCGAGGAGAGTTCAGATATCAAACTCTTGGAAAGTCAATGTTCCATATTCCAAACACTAGAAAATACAAGAGAAGATAGAGTAGAAAGAAAGTCAGGTAACCTTGCAAAATATTTTACTGTTTTTCTCTAAATATGAGGAAGTTTGAGGTTGTGATCTGGATCTACCAGATGTAACTAAGGTTAATTTAGCATGAAAACATTTCAGTTAGGTAACATCCAGTTTATCCAATAAATAACCTAGTGATAAAAGAATGAATGGATTAGCAGAACAATAGAGTGGGACCATTATAAAAAAGAACTACAGGTGTCTTTGTCATTTTCAGTGCCATTGTTTTATTAGCATAGCAGAATTTTGTCTTTCCTTTTTTCCCCCTGTGAACTTGGTGCTTACTGAAATGTTCACTGTTCTCTTAAAAAGAGCAGTGGTATAGATGTGCAGGTTCCCTGTTACAGTTTCCATTTTTAATATGTTGTTCCATTTTATCCTTTCTTCTGAGTAGATTGCTAATTGTGCCAAATTTATGTAATGGTTTTTGTAATGTGGAAGAATTATTATGATGGAGCCAATGCACAAGGTTTTCTCTGAAACAAGCAGTCAAGGCAGGACATAAATCTCCAAATGAAAGGGCTGATCTGTTTATTCATTTTGGAGGTTGGATACTTCATTCTTTCTTTCTCTCATCTTTTTCACTTTTCCCTCCAGATTCGAATTAGTTTTATATTTTTTTAGGTAACTAATATAATCAGTACAATTTATGCTTTAAATACTGTGTGCTTTAAAAATGAAAATGGGACCAATTTGTCTGCTAAGAAGTTGATTTTAAGGTACTATAAGAATATTAGGAAGAGATATACAACTGGTGTTAATTCTGGATGTCTTCTGGAAGTCACCTGTATTCCTATTTAATGAAAAGTAAGTTAGAATACTACTTGTCCTTCACAGTAGTCTAGTAATGGGTAGTAGGCCCTGTCCTGGAAGAATGTACCTATTACCAGGTACATTTTAGATTGCAATATTTTATTGGCATGTAATTGTGGCCATATGTCTGATTTTCTGAGACGAACCTAGTTTTAGATATTTGGTTTTGTTCATAGACCATGTGATCTTACTTTTTGACTTTGGAAATATAACCATTGTTCATTTGGTTTTCCTAAGTAGAACCCTCTTTTATCCATATTGATCATAACAACATTTATCCCGGACCAGGATTGGAAACTGATATGGATATTACCTGTGTTTTTCAGTGTTTTATTTTACAGTTTCATTTTCCTTTTAAAAATGAAAATATGGTGCCTTCCCCCTTTCCAGAAAGATTGGCAAAGAGTTCCTTTTATTGACTGCTGCTGTGGAGTGATGAGATACGCACTTTACTCTTGAAGACTCAGTAAAAAGCTTTTCACTTCCCAGTATACTCCAGAATAGATCACATTTGGGACTTAAAAAATTTTGCCAAGCAGTTTTCATTTTTATAGATATTAATGTTGACACTCCCCCCCAGTTCAATGTTATTAGAATAAGTCAAAATAATGTTTATCTCCCTACCCACTTCCCAAACTCTGTGGCACAGCATATAAAAATGTACCTCAATAATGTTCTATTAAAAATGGGACAGGGGCCTTATGTTTTCATAATTTCACAACAACGTGCCATCAGGTATTTGCCTCAAGGTAAAGGTTTTAACAAACTGAAAAGTACTTCCCAGTTTCCCCCTCTGCTGTTCCTAACCCAAAATGCCCAAGTGTTTTGTGCAATGTGTAGTGTGTGTGTATAAATACATATATTTGTGAAATAGACATACCATCAGGCATCATTCAGAAGTAACTGATGTATTGGCATCGCATTCATATTTCTGATATGTGAGGTATATGGTACTAATTACCTTTTCCTTGATGTTTGCCAAATTTGAATAAAGGCATTGGTACGAAATTACAGAATGTATAGAAAATGTTTTTGGCTTGAAAAATTAACAGATATTTTATGACATACCACAATATACTCTGCCCAAACCAGCACCCTATCTATCTTTTTCCTGTTCTTCACATATCTGTACCCCATCCTTACTTCCTCATTTTTGGGGGGTATAACAGTTCTGTTGTAGCATCATTATAGTTGCAAATTTATGACAATTGGACACTATAGCATGGAAACAGACTGGTATCATTAGTACAGTAGTCACCAGTGTGCCACATTTGCATTAGTAAATGCAAAATATACATTTTATAAAGGACAAACTGTGTTATGTTTTTATTTGCATTGTATAATATTGTAAGATTATTGTATGTCCTAATTTGCATTATAAATGTTTTTTTCCTACATAAAGGCATAAATATAGCAATTTTGTATAAAGGTAGCTTATTAGATTTTTAATTTTTTCTTTTATAAAAATTGTTTAACAGTGGGACTACCATTGCCAAATTGTATATGAAATAAGAATTTTACCCCCATAATTTCTTTTAAAAACATTCCATATTTCTTTAATGAAAGACATAAGTGATGCTGTACTATGCATAAATTGTATTTTAATGCTGTTTCATATCAGCATTTTAAATTTTGGTTTGCATTTTTAATCTTGGCAAAACTTAACCACTGTTAATTTAAATAAAACCTTGTTGTATATGTAACAACATCATTTGCCCTCTATCCCTTCCCACCCTTTGTTCTCTATTTCTCCCTATCAGTGCCAACTTCATACATTTTGTAGCATGGCAATAAAATATAACTTTTACACTGAGGCCGAGTGTGGCTTTTTGGAGGAAGTGGGGATGGGAGATTGCCCTCTAGTTGTCCTTTGCATATAACTTTTTGCTGTATAAGCCATGTTATCAGACATGAGAAGTTATATATGATGTAAACATGCTTTTAAGGACAAGTGTGAATGTGCTTTTAAGCTTAATTTTTGTCATAACAAAAACTAATTTTTTTATCCTTGGAAAAGTCAGATTCTTGAAGTACAATCAAGCCTTTATTAACTGGAGTACTTAAAGAATAAGCTAATAATTGAATTTTGTTCAACAAGGGCTAAGCATCACATTTTTAAAATCCTTATTTATTGTAGAGTATTAGGATACTTTACTGTCCTAAAAATAATAATATGTAAAATGTGGTTTAATCTTAGATGATGTAGCATCTTGAAATGCCTTACTGTTGTCATTCTGGCATAAATATCCACATTGAGGTACTCAAGTTGATACTGGAAGCTGAGCTGACTATACACTGACCTTAAGCATTCATGAAAACTGCTTTGTTGAATAAAATCTGATCGGAGTTCTTATGGTCACTTTCCCCTTCTTGCCAAAAGTAGATTGCAATAAAACCCAATAAAAGTTTGGTTGGATACCTATTTAAAGTTTTATTGTATTTATATTTCATGCATTCCTTGAAACCATGATAAAGGTTTTGTTTCTTGGTCTCTCATCACCGCCTCCATTTCACCACAAAGTGAACATATGCCATGTTAAAGATTATGTGTTTATTTGATGGACTCTCACAGTTTTATCTGCATTTTATGGCCAAACTAGTGGTTCTCCAGCCTGAGATTCTAAACCTGATTTTAGCCATTGAGTGAGATTACAAAGCCTAGTTGAGTACAGCTCTGTGATGGAGGTCAATTATATGATGTAGGGGGTGGATAGGCCCACAAATGATTGGGTGCTTACACTTTGTACGGCACACTAGGGAATACTTGAATACAATGTGGAAGCAAAGATTGCATCTTGGAAACCAGAACATTCTCAGAATTTAAAACTGTTTGACCAGGCTTGGTGGCCCACGCCTATGATCCCAGCAACCTGGGAGGCTGAGGCAGGAGGATGGAGAGTTCAAAGCCAGGCTCAGCAATTTATCAAGGCCCTAAGCAACTCAATGACACCCTGTCTCTAATAAATTTTTTTTTAATTTTTTTCGTTGTCAATGGACCTTTATTTTCATTTATTTTTATGTGGTGCTGCAGATCGAACCCAGTGCCTCACACATGCTAGGCAAACGCTCTACCACTAAGCCACAACCCCAGCCCTAATAAAATATTTTTTAAAAATATTTTTTAGATGTTGATAGGCTTTTTAACTAATACTTTTGGGGGGGGGGGTCATTGTACACAAATGGAGTAGAACTATCGTTTTTCTGGTTGTACAGGCCTTTATTTTTTATTTGTTTATTTACATGTGGTACTGAGAATCAAACCCAGTGCTTCACACATGCTAGGCAAGCGCTCTACACTGAGCCACAACTCTAGCTCCTCTAATCAAATATTTAAAAAGGCTGAGGATGTGGCTCTGTGGATAGGTGCCCCTGGGTTCAATCCCCAGTACCGCCCCCCCCCCCAAAAAAAAAAACTTATTTGGATTGTTTATGTATTTTTACCTTTGAAGCTCTTTTGAGGATAGTTGCTATTCATATGTCCTTACTTAGTGAGTGTGAACCAGGTCCAATGCTAGTTAACAGTCCTTATCCTTAAAAGAATTTACAGTTAGATCATCCTTTAAGTCAGCTTTGTTGCCACTGTGACTAAAGGACCCAAACAGAACAACTGTAGAGGAGGAAAAGTTTATTTAGGGGCTCATGGTTTCAGAGGTCAGTCCATAGAAGGCTGGCCCTATTCCTAGGGGCTTAAGGTGAGGCAGAGCATCATGGCAGAAGAGTGTGCCAGAGGGAAGCAGCTCACACAATCATCAGATTTTGCTCTGCAGATACAAAATATATACCCCATAGCCATGCCCCCAATGAACCACTTCCTCCAGCCACACAGCACCTGCTTCCAGTCACCACTCAGTTAATCCCATCAGGGATTAATTCTCTGATTAAAGTTATGACCCAATCATTTCTCCTTCAAACCTTGCATTGTCTCACATGTAAGTTTTTGGGGGACACTATATCTAAACCATAACACCCCTTCTAATGAGGGCAATATCTGCCCCCCAATTAAGACTTAAAACACATTGTGTTAGGAATTAACGTGGCTAGTCTGGGAAAATTGACATAATGATGCATGTGTAGCAAGAGGTTCTGTATGATGAACTCAAAGTGCAAAGGCAGGATTAAGAAGAGAGAAATGAAGAGCACCCTGATGCAAAATGCAGAGGAGTTTTTGTTCAAATGGGGTAAGAACGGGAAAAATTTTAAATAATGGAGAACTAAGAGTTTAGAAAAATTACTCAGACATCAATATGGAAGGTACATTGAAAGGCATGAGATTTTAGCATATCAGGGAAACTGGTTAGGGGTTTTTTCCAGAAATGGGAGTTAAGACCTGATAAATGCCTATTCAAAGGCATCATTAAATGAGCATTTTGATTATTGTGTAGCAAATCATCCTAAAATTTGGTAGCTTAAAACAGCAGTTACATATTTGTTGTGTTGCTACATTAGGGTGAGCAGGACACAGCAGAAATGGCACCTGTTCCACTTGATGTATGGAAGGCCGACCTCTTCTCACCTTGTGCCCTTGTTAGGAGGTTCCAACAGCTGGGGGCTGGCTGAATCAGGTGCTCAACTGGGTCTTGTCAGAACTTCAGTTCTAGTTGTTAGTTGGGTTCCTTGGTTTTCTTTCACGTAGATGTGGGTCTTTCTTACATGGCAGTTTAGAGTTTCCAAGAAATAAAAGTGGAAGTTGCTCAACTTTTTTTTTTTTTTTTTTTTTTTTTTTTTTTTAATGCTGAGGATCAAACTCAGGGCTTTGCACATGCTAGGTAAGCGTTCTGCTACTGACCTGTACCCACAACCCTTGCTAGGCTTTCTTGAGGCCTAAACTCAGAATTGGCACAATATCAGTTCTGCATTCTATTAAATTATGAACCCTACTGAGACTCACGGACAGAATTATGTAAAGTTGTGAATATCAAAAAAGTTCATTCAGAGCTACCAATGTAACAATGCCTCAAGGAAAGAGAATTAATACTTGCTGGCTTTGGCAGCACATATACAAAAATTGGAATGATACAGAGAATCAGGAATGAGAGAAACAGGAATGGAGAGGTCAAGGATGGCCTCACCTCCACCCCAGCTATTTAGCGAGGTGACTGGATTGTCCATGACTCCAGTTCACTGAGATCAAAAATATACTTGGTGATATAGATTTGGAGAGAAAGTGATGGGTTACCCACATGGAGATATATGTCTAGTGGCTGAACAGATGGTTTCTGGTTTTTGTTTATATATTTTTTGCAGTACTGGGATTGAACTCCGGGCCCCAAACATCCTAGGCAAGTGCTCCAGCATGAGCTACATCCCCAGTCCCCTTTTTAAAAATAATTTATTTTGATACAGGGTCTCCCTAAGTTCCCAGGAGGAACTTGTGATCCTCCTGCCTTTGTCTCCCAAGGAGCTGTGATTACAGGTGTGCCCCACCAGACCCCACTGATTTCAGATTTTCTACCAGCAGCAATTTCCCCAGTAACAAAGATAAGTGATCTTTTCAAAGACGATTTTTGAAGGTGTTGTGACAATTCTTATGTGTTCCCTGTTTTATTATGACAGTTCCCATAACTGTATAACAGCTTTACTCCAACTAGCCAGGCCCAATGTACAAAGATACAAGGCTATATTCCAAAAGTATTGGTCTGAGATAGATTAGAATTTTGCAAAAAAACCCAGTCATTCACCAGAGATGTTTGAGAAGTGCTAACCTAGAAATGCTGGAGCACTAGGGCTTGCGTGACATCTAAGTCTGGAACTGAGGAGCCATCTAGGTAGTATCTATAGGTTTGTTGAAGGCACCCAAGGATGGAGTCAGGAAATACTTATGATCAAAAAGCTGTGAAAATACCTCCTGTCACAGAACTGTGCAAACAACAGTAAATACCTGATAAATGGTTATTATCAGGAGCCTTTGGGAAAGAGGCATAATGTAATTTTTTTTATTCTCTCCTTAACTGGAATGGAGTATTAAAGTTTAATCTCAATGCTTCTCAACCCTTCTAGACCCAACAATTTCTTTTTTATAATAAGTATCTTGTAAATCACCATTAATCTCTTCAAGTGAAACCTCCTGATGATTTAATATATATAATATATATATGTATACATATATATATATATATATTTTTTTTTTTTTGGTACTAGGGATTGAACCCAGGGGCACTCGACCACTGAGCCACATCCCCAGCCCTATTTTGTATTTTATTTAGAGACAGGGTCTCACTGAGTTGCTTAGGGCCTCGCTAAGTTGCTGAGGCTGGCTTTGAACTCACGATCCTCCTCCCTCAGCCTCCCAAGTGCTGGGATTACAGGTGTGCGCCACTGTGCCTGGCTTTGATTTAATCTATTATACATAATCTCAAAAAATAATGCAATGTCTTATAAAGAATAGATAAACAACTGGGCGTGGTTATTTACAAGTAGCTGTAATCCCAACTAGTTGGCAGGCTGAGGGAGGATTGGAAATTTCAAGGTCAGTCTGGGTAATTTATTGAGACTGTTCCAAATTATAAAAAAAAAAAGGTTTGGGATGTAGCTCAGTGATTAAGCACCCCTGGGTTCAATCCTCTGTACCAAGAAAAAAATAATAAGAAGAAAAATAGTGGGGGCTTGGGTTGTGGTTCAGTGGTAGAGCACTTGCCTAGCATGTGTGAGGCCACTGGGTTTGATTCTCAGCACCACATATAAAAAAATTAAAGGCCCATCAACAACTTAAAATATATATATATGTGTGTGTGTGTGTACATATATAAATGTAATTATATATATACATATATATATGTATATATATATATATGAGAAAAGCAGTGATAGTTGTACTCAGTGGAAAACAATTGGTTGGTTGGATGTTCACATTTAAACTTGGAATCTACATAATCTAGAGCAATGTATTGCTTGAATACTGGTAAATTCTTTTCACAGAAATTGCAATTTTGAATTGTTGGTGCTTCACATTACCACTTTTACAATCATCTCATTAGTTTACCTTGAAAATTACCTTGGCCTTAATTGCTAAGACTTAAGTGACTTGTTCCCAGTGCCAAACTTCACCAACTGTCAGAATCATGTGTGAGATCTGGATTTTGTCAAGTTTTCCAACCTTTTCATTAGTATATAAAGTCAATGGACCCTAACTCAGTGTGACTGTGGACTTCAGATCCTTAACCTGGTTTTCCTGCCCTGGTATTTTGAGTGTTTTTGAAAAATGTTGACAAGTCCCATAACTCTGTTCTGGTCATGATTGTGCCACTTCAGTTAGTTATTTCACGCCA
Source organism: Glaucomys volans (assembly GCA_020662805.1). NCBI lineage: Eukaryota > Metazoa > Chordata > Mammalia > Rodentia > Sciuridae > Glaucomys > Glaucomys volans. The sequence goes on from JAJEJO010047979.1 coordinate 223,580, forward strand.
GTTAATGACTCCTTGTCCCCAATCATCTCTACCCATCAAGTAATATTATGGTATAGTGTTTTCCTTAAAATGTCAAGCACATCCAAATGTAGCAGGCCACAGTGTTTAGCAAAGCTTATTGGAATAATAACTAACCTAAACTGAGAACTTATTGTAGGTCAAGCACTGTTCTAAGCAATTCTGTCTTGGTGACAGTTATGTGACATAGGTACTGTTATTGCCTCCATTTCACACACCAGGAAATAAAGGCACAGAGAGGTGATGTAAATGGAAGGTGGCCAGTGTCAACTCAGTGAAGGCCAAGAATCCGATGGGAAGGAGAGAAGAGTGAAGGCGACAGAAAAGAGTTGTGAGGCAGGGAGAGGAGAGTTAAGCAGAGACAACGGGGAAGAGAGGAAACGGAATGAGTGAGGAAAGAGTCTATTATGGAAATATGGCATCCCGATATCTCACCACCTCTTTATCCCTTTATCTAATACAAATTGCTGTACAATTTATAAAAAGCTAAGAGACATGCTTTTTGGTAAGCTGGTAAATTCAGCTAATTGATCACTCTCTGAAATCCATTACAAAACTCGTATGTAATAAGAGTTGAAATTCAAACCCATGTGGCGGGTTCCAGAAGCTGAGTGTTTAATTTCTGGATATAGTACAGGTACCAAAGAGGGGAAGTAGGAAAGAAGGAAGGACTGGATGATGCAATGGAGAAAAGACAAATTCTCAAGGGTCTCATAAGACTCTCTCTAGCCTCAGCTCCATGAGATTGCAGGGCCTGCCTCCCAGTCACCATCCAAATGCTTCATGCTATATTCATCCTCCAAAGTATTAACAGGAGGGGACACTGATTTCCCCATCACTCACAATTTTAGGCTTGTCTGCCACCTGCAAGACATTATATATATATATATATCTCCAGATATGTAATGTGCACACAATTAAAACAGCCCTTTTTAATACTCTGCAAGGCATCTTAGTTCCTCACTGTGACTCTTCTCATTCCCATTTGGGATCTGCCCATTAAAGTACATTTCCAGATAGACAGGGTGGCTCGTCATCCCAGCTACTTGGGAGGCCAAGGCAGGAGGATCACAATGTGCAGGCCAGCCAAGTTAACCTGGTGAGAACTTGCCTCAAAATCAAATCAGGGTTGGGCATGTAGGTCAGTGATGGAGTGCTTGCCTAGCACGTACCGGACCATGGGTTCAATCCCCAATACTGACAAAAAAACCCCAGAAAAATCCTGAGGGAAGAGGAGGTTTTCAAGCAAAGAATAAAAAACTCTTGATAGATTTAAAATAATTATTTGTCCACCCTAAACACAGCTCTTTCACATTGGACCTTAGGAATAATTTTAACCAGGGTGAGCTTTTTCTATACAGGATCAGATAATTATTTTAGGTTTTGGTTTTTGTTTTCAGTACTGGGAATTACTCAGTGGCATTCTACCACTGAGTCACATCCCCAGACCTATTTTGTATTTTATTTAGAGACAAGGGCTCACTGAGTTGCTTAGGGCCTTGCTGAGTTGCTGAGGCTGGCTTTGAACTTGCTATCCTCCTGCCTCAGCCTCTGTGGCCCCGTGCCTGGCTATATTTTAGGTTCTATGGACTCGTACAGTTTGTCATACCTACTCAACTAATCATCATGTAATTCTGCCATTGTGCTGTGACAGTTTAAAAATAAATAAGTATGCCTGTGTTCCAACAGAGTTTTACGAACACCAAAATATGAATTTCATATAATTTTCAATGTGTCATGAAATGTTCTTTTTTTCCTTCAACTACATAAAACCCATTCCTAGCTCTTGGGTCACACAAAAACAACTGACAGGTTGGATTCCATTCTGTATTGCTTGCCAACCCCCAGCGTATATCTGAGGGTAAAAAGAACTAAAAATTGAAAAAGTTAGCCAGTCAAAATCCAGGTGCTTGCTAAACGATCAAAGGAAGAAAAGTGGGTATCAATGAATGCTAGAAAATTAAAAATTTAAAGCATAGCTTTCTCTGGTCATTGAAGGGGGTCAACTTACAGAAAGCAAAGACTATTTTTAGTAAACTGAAATATTTGGAATTTTGATCTCTATCAAGACATCATGTAAGAACATATGAGTTATCCCTACTGTCAGAGTGGAAAAGAAATGAGTGAAATGCACTCACTCATTTCAACAGGGCAAAGAAAAGTAAATGTTTTGTCTGATTTCCAAGATTTTGTCCTACTGGGCCGTCCAGTAGAAAAAGTATTTTAAAACTCAACGAAAGGAAAGGAAGTCTTCCCTGTAATACTCAGTAAATAATGTTTAAAATTAAAACAACAATATATAATTTAGTAATATGTCGGTAAATAGCACTCCCAAAAAAGCTTAAAGTGGTTGCTTCTGGGAAGAGGAAACGAGAGAAGTAAATTGTTTTTCATTATTAGTATAAAATACTTAAAACTGTATGTGACTTTAATAAAATTTTTAAAGATTAAATATTGTCTGCATTACTGGAGATAGAACCCCCAGAGGCGCTTTACCTTCGAGGTACCTCCCCCGCCCTTTTTAAATTTTTAAGACGGCCTCGCTAAGTTGCCGAGGCTGGCCTAGGCTGGGCCTCCTGCCTCAGCCTCCGGAGTCGTTGGAATTGTGGGCATAAATCACAATGTCCGGCTTAAAGATAAAATTTTAAAACAGAAAATTTACAAATATGAAGTAGAACCCGGCTACTCTGGCTACATCCACCGCGCGGAGTCTCTTTTGTTCTTCGGAGATCCGACTCCAAGTCACCCCGCCACGCCCCGCCCCGCCACGCCCCTTCCTGGTCCGGAGCGGTTGGCCTTGCAGGGGCCGAGCGCGAACCGAGACCCCGCCCTCCCTGTGAAGAGCTACGTTTCCGGCCGGGGACCTCACTTAAGACTCCCGCGGCCGCGGCAGGCCGTAGCGGTGCGCAGCAGGGCCCCGCCCCCTGCGCCAAAGCGTTGTCATCACTTCCGGCTTCCTCTTGCCTGCTGGCTGCCGGCGCGAGGTGTGAGGGATTTGCTCGCGTGCCGAACTTCTCGGAACCATGGTGAGCTTGGCCTCCTGCCCTCTACCTCCTACCGCTGTCCAAGCTCCGTTGTGCCCCGCAACACCGCTGCTCCCCCCGTGTTCTCAGGGTCGCGGGCTGCCTACGTCTTGTCTTCTGGGCCCGCCGCACATGGCGCGGGTCGCGGCGTGAGGCCTGTACGGGTTCAGCGGGTGGAGCCCTCCATGCGGGCGTGGAGGAGGAGCGGGCCTAATGCCGGCGTTCTTCTGTTCGGCCTTTCTACAGTCCGGGGACCACCGGACTCGGGCCCCATCCCAAGCGAAGAAATTTCTAGTGCCCGCACAGCACCGCCCTCCTGCTGGAGGCGGAGTCTGGAGGGCCGGGAAGGAGCCGCCCTTAGGGTGAAAGATGGAGGGCGCCCGCCTGGCCGTCGTCAAGCGAGTGGCCTCCAATCTCTTACTGCTCGTCCTTAGGTTAATATTGTCGCTAGTTTTGCTCCACCTGACGTTCAGTCTCTCTGACGTGTGCTAGTTATTCTTGGCGCCCTCCTGTAAGCCTTGATGATGGATGCTTCATTTGCGATTACTGTAATGAATGTTCTCTTAAGATACCTACTTCTAGATGCAGGCACCTGAATATATGTTGTTAATATGGCTATTCATGCCGCAGTGGCGCACGCTTGTAATTCCAGTAGCTCTGGAGGTTGAGGCAGGAAGATCGCAGGTTCAAAGCCGGCCTCAGGCCGGGCGTGGTGGCTCACGCCTGTAATCCAAGCGACTTGGGAGGCTGAGTCAGGAGGATCGCGAGTTCAAAGCCAACCTCAGCAACTTAGCGAGACCTTAAGCAACTCAGTGAGACCTTGACTCTAAATAAAATACAAAATAGGACTGGGGATATGGCTCAGTGACTGAGTAACCCCCCCTTCAGTCCCCCGGTTAAAAAAAAAAAAAAAAAAAAAAAAAGCTGGCCTCAGCAGTTTAGCGACCCTAAGCAACTTGGCGAGACCTTGGTCAGAATAAGAAGGCATGGGGATGTGGTTCAGTAGTTAAGCTCCCCTGGGTTCAATTCCTGGTACAAAGAGGGGAAAAAAAGCATTGGTATTCTTATTTTCCTTTTTAGGCATCCCTTTCCCTTGCACCTGTTAACATCTTTAAGGCTGGAGCTGATGAAGAGAGAGCAGAGACAGCTCGTCTGGTAAGCCCATTCTGCCTAGTTCTTAGAAAAATACAATTGTATTGTTTTCTATGACCAAAATTTTTACAGTGTCTGATTTTTATTTCAGTCGTCATTTATTGGTGCCATCGCCATTGGAGATTTGGTAAAGAGCACATTGGGACCCAAGGGCATGGTAAGAAAAATAGGAAGTTTTTATGTTTTTTGTTTTGAGGTAGGGTCTTGAATTTTGCCCAGGCAGGCCACAAATGTAAGTTTTAGTATTATTTTAAGTTCTCATTGGAAATATAATTAGTAACATTTTTTTATGCCTTTTAATCTTTTAAGTCTTAGCTTTTATAAGAGGTAAATGTGTTCTTTTTTGCTAAGAACAAAAGACCTGGATCATTGTCTCCAATTCCATGCCCTTTCCTAGTGGCAAGCAATGTTATTTGGATGTCCATTTTTCTAGTATTTTCGTGTTATGTTCTCACATATCATACATACATTCTGTTTGTGTATACTTTTTCTGTACTTATAAAAATTCCTTTCAGAGTAAGTAGATACATCACCTCCTTTTTGTCAAATAGTCTTCTGTAGCTTGATTATAACTTTACTGATGGACACTTCTGTTTCCATTGCTTTCTATCACAGTGCTGAAACAAATCTAGAAAGGTTGATTTTCCTTGTGCTTCTAATGCTTCTAGGAATAGATAACCAAGATGTGATAGAGGGGTGTGTGCACTGAAAACATTTGATGACCAATAGCCATCCAAAGTGTTTACATGTCAGCAGTATACTGCTGAGTATACTGATTGATTAATGCATTCTTGAAGATGTGTATTTATATCTTAACTTGAAACAAATATGTTCTCTTTAGGACAAAATTCTATTAAGCAGTGGACGAGATGCCTCTCTTATGGTAACCAATGATGGTGCCACTATTCTAAAAAATATTGGTGTTGACAACCCAGCAGCTAAAGTTTTAGTTGGTGAGTCTGAAGATAATACTGTTTGGTTAACATTTTGAAATGTTTTCTAATAGGCTGTGTTGACTACTTTAACTGATGTTCATCACTTTTTAATTGACTGTCACTATTAAAATACAGTTTCAGAAGTGCCATGTAATTGTTAGGGGTTATCTTGTCAATTTGTACTGCTATAAGAGAAACCACAGACTGGGTAATTTATCGTTCTGTGGTTTTTTTTTTTTTTGGAACCGGGGATTGAACTCAGGGACACTCGGCCACTGAGCCACACCCGAGCCCTATTTTGTATTTTATTTAGAGACAGGGTCTCACTGAGTTGCTTAGGGCCTCGCTAAGCTGCTGAGGCTGGCTTTGAACTCGCGATCCTCCTGACTCAGCCTCCCAAGTCGCTTGGATTACAGGTGTGCGCCACCACGCCCGGCAGACTGGGTAATTTATAAACAGTAGAAGTTTATTTGTTTCATGGGTCTAGAGGCTGGGAAATCCAAGATCTGGGAAATATGCCTGGGTCTCCTTGCTGTGACACAACATGTTGGAAGGCATCACACGATTGAGAGAAAGAGATTAGGGATTAAGTTTCCAACACATGAACTCTGGGGGGCATATTCATACCATAACAGTGATAAAACTTTTCATTTCAAACCTAAAAGTTTCCCCAAATTTGTCAGGTGAGGAATCTTTATTGGTGAGGGTAAGATTGGTAATGGGTATTTTTGGATAACTTAATAAGCTACAGAGAAATAATTTTAACACTTTTTCTAGATATGTCAAGAGTTCAAGATGATGAAGTTGGTGATGGCACTACCTCTGTTACTGTTTTAGCAGCAGAATTACTAAGGGTATGAGAACTGAGAACCTTATTGTTCTAACCTTATTGTTTTTTGGTACTGTTTTTAAATAACACAAGTAATTAAACCATTTATAACTATTATTTGTTTATTAATAGGAAGCAGAATCTTTAATTGCAAAAAAGATTCATCCACAGACCATCATTGCAGGTTGGAGAGAAGCCACAAAGGCTGCAAGAGAGGCTCTGTTGAGTTCTGCTGTTGATCATGGGTTGGTATATCAAAATACTGTTCTAAAATTTTAACCTGAAGAACACTGAAAAGCATATATGAGCATGATTCTGCTTCACCCCATCCAGCAGTCTAACCCACATCATCCTCCAGAAATAGCCACCAAAGTGAAAGTTTGTGTTTCTAGTCTTTTTACATATAATCAAAATAAACATGTGAAAAACTGTCAGAACCCACATACATTGTGTAGAGGGTCTGTTAGCCTCTTTTTTACCTCGTTGGATAACGAGTGCATTTCTTGGTGTTGGTAGTCTCTGCAACATTACTTCTAATAGTTACACATTTTTGTTTAAGACTTTCTTAACCTGTCTGTACTTGGAGATGTATATTTTTGGTAATTTTAGCTTTAAAATAATGTGACAAACTTATTGCCCAGGAACTGTTTATAGAAATACAATTGCTGGGTCCAAAAGTGAGTACGTTTTTAAGGCACTTTTATGTACATTACCAAATAAACCTCTAAAAAATTTTATTTATGCTCCAAGTACACTAATTGTGTGATAATGCTTGTTTCCCCATGTTCTTGACAACATTTGGTATCTTCTCTTTGCTTCTCCCCCCATCCCTGCCCTTTTTTGGCAGTTTGGTGGGGAAAACAGTATCCTTTAATTTACTTTTCTGGATTACTGGTGAATTTTGGAGACCTAACTGGCTAAGGTAAAAGTATCTGTTGACTAAGGAACATCTAGATAAATTTTGAAAAGTAAAGTAGGGCTATTTTCTTTTGGCTAACATTTTAATAATAGGCTTGGTTTTCTTTTTGTTTCTTTGATTACTTTTTATTTAGTTCTGATGAAGTTAAGTTCCGTCAAGATTTAATGAATATTGCAGGAACGACATTATCTTCAAAACTTCTTACTCATCACAAAGATCACTTTACCAAATTAGCTGTAGAAGCTGTTCTCAGACTGAAAGGTTCTGGTAATCTGGAGGCGATTCATGTCATCAAGAAGCTAGGAGGGAGTCTGGCAGATTCTTACTTAGATGAAGGTATGTAAGGGTATCAAATATGGGAAAGAAGCTTGGATCAGCTGCTGAGGGGCTGATTCAGTGAGTGAATCTTGTTTTTAGTTAATAGGATTAGTGACACTTTACAGAGCCAGAAAACTTTAACTATAAGGACATACACATAGCAACCATTTTTTCATTTTAATCTATTTGTTAAATATTGACAGTGTGCTTCATCTCATACCATTCCTGCATTTTTCTGATAATTTATAGTTTTCACTTTTTACCATGAAATCATTTGTACTCTAATAAGGAGAAGTTGTAATTTTCTTTTGCTGGAAGTTACCTACTTAAATAGCACTTTATCTAGAGAGATCTGGGTAAGCCAGATCATTTTGTAGTTGGCAGGCTACTGAGGACGAAGTGTTATTTCTTTGCTTGTTTTAAGATAATTCTTTTTTTTTTAAGATAATTCTTTAATTGACAAATAATTCTATGGTTTATGTTGTAATAGGATTTTTTTTTTAATTTGATATTGGGGATTCAGTGTCCCTTGACACTGAGCTACAATCTCAGTCCTTTTTATTTTATGAGGATTTTGCTAAGTTGTTGAGACTGACCTCTATCTTGGGGTTGTCCTGCCTCAGCCTCCTGAGTCACTGGGATTACACACATGTGCTACTGCCCCTGCTGGAGGATATAGCTTAGCTTAGTGTTTCAAAGCATCTTCACATTTTGTTTTCTTCTCAAAATGGCCTATAGAAGGTGTATGCATTCTCTTACAGGGAAGAAGAAAACCATTACTTTAAAAAATATATTATTGATTGCATTTTATATGCAAGAACTATGTAGTATTTCTTAATAGGCCCTGAGAAGTAGAGGAGACTATTAAAACGAGGATAGTAACCCAAGCACCTACTAATCTTGAATGTCTGTTGTCTGCCAGGCAGTGCAATAGGAATTGTAGCCCTTTAGTCCTTGTGATGATAACCCATTGAGTGAATAGTTTAGCTGAGTAGAGCAGAAAACTCATTAAGATAAGTTTCTTATGCATTCCAGAGAAGCCTGGAATGGTAAGCAGTACTGAGTTCATATAATGGTACCAAATCTCCAAGGCTAGGCTAGTAGCTGGTATTTTGCATCTGGTTCTATTTCTATTTGACAGATGTGTATTTATGCTTGATGCTTAATCATAAGCCAGTAAGCAAGCAGGGAGGGTCATGATGGGCAAGTTTGTCCGACTTATTCATTGTCCATTTTTTTCCATTTTACTACCAGACTGTTATTTTGAAAAGTTGAGTAATTTCTAGTAATATCCTCTGTATCTGAGGCTTCCCAGCTTGTCTTCTGGGTTGGTTTTAAGCTAATCAAAGTGAATTTAACCAGGTGGTTTTACATTCCATGCATTCAGGTTTGTAGTGCATATCCGAAACTTCTGTTTGGGCTATGCTCTGATGTTTTCTGTAATTTAAATAACCCACTAAATTGATTTTTGTGATCATTTTCCTAATGGAATGTTTTGTGGATTCTAGGAGCTTGGTAAATTGAACTTAAATTCTTTGAATTAGTCATTTCATGAGTGCAGCCTTTTAATACTGTTATGTTTATTGTAGGCTTCTTACTGGATAAAAAAATTGGAGTAAATCAACCAAAGCGAATTGAAAATGCAAAAATTCTTATTGCAAATACTGGAATGGATACAGACAAAATAAAGGTACATAGTGATTTTTTTTTTTTTTTTTTTTTTTTGGTACTAGGGATTGAACCCAGGGGTACTCTACCATTGAGCCAAATCCCCAACCCTATTTTTTTTAAATTTTATTTAGAGACAGGGTCTCACTGAGTTGCTTAGCACCTCACTAAGTTGCTGATCCTGGCTTTGAACTCGTGATCCTCCTGCCTCAGCCTCCCAAGCCACTGGGATTACAGGCGGGCGCCACCGCATTCGGCTCATAATGATTTTTTTTGAAATTTTAATTGGGTGCTATAAACTCAACCTGGGAATCAGATGCACTAAAAAGCTTAAAATGTGTGTGTGAATGTATGTACATATCTACATGTTTTTTGGTATGTTCATAAAAATGTTGAAATATGCAGTGGGACTCGCTAAGAGTAATAAAACTGATGCTCTGTTTAGGTACTAATGTGTTTATGTTTGCCTTTGTCTTAGATATTTGGTTCCCGGGTAAGAGTTGATTCTACAGCAAAGGTTGCAGAAATTGAACATGCAGAAAAGGAAAAAATGAAGGAGAAAGTTGAACGTATTCTTAAGCATGGAATAAACTGCTTTATTAACAGGTCTGTGCTTGCTAAGAAATGATTTTTTTCCTACTATAATCATGGGAGTACTTTATATTGCATTAATTGAATTAGTAGTGTTAATTAGAAACTAGTACATGACTATTTTTACTTTTGAATCTTTTTTTGGTACTGGCAATTGAACCTAGGAGCACTTTATCACTGAGCTACATCCCATTCCATTTTATTTTTTATTTTGAGACAAGTTCTTCCCTAGTTGCTGAAAGTGTCATAAAGTTGTCTAGGCTGGTATTGAACTTGAGATCCTTCTGCCTCCTCAGTCTCTGATTATAGGAGTATACCACTGTGCCTAGTTATAGTATGTATTTTTAATATTACAGATTTTTGTAATTAGTAAGATGTAGTTTGCATACATTCCTAGCAGGCATGTAAGTCACTCAGATTTTATCGTTGTACAGTTGTCCCCGCTGATCTGTGTTGGATATATTCTGAGACCCCTAGAGAGAATGCTTGAAACTGTGGATAGTACTGAACCCTTTAGATACTGTTTTTTTGTTTTTGTTTTTTTCTCTACATATTCGGGGTGAAGTTTAACTTGTAAATTAGGCACAGTCTGAGATAACAACAATAATACAGTAATAATAAAGTGGGACAGTTAAACTATACTGTCATAAAAAGTGAAGATGTTCTTGATTGCCTTCTCCCAGTACTTTATTGTATTGTATTCATCTTTCTTGTGATGATGTGAGATGATAGAGTGCTTCTGTGCTGAGATTGAGGTGAATAATAGGCATTGTGCCTTTAATGTAAGGGTTACTTATGTAGAGATATCTTGATTGTTGATCTGATAACCTCGATGGCTATTAAGTGACTAAAGGCAGGTAGAAAACATTGTGAAGACATGGGATAAAGGGGTGGTTCACATTTTGGGCATGGTAAAGCAGGACAATGCAAGACTTAATAGGCTATTAAGAACCTGATATAACTAGCTTAAAACTGTTGGCTTTGGGGCTGGGGTTGTGGCTCAGTGGTAGAGTGTTTGCCTAGCATGTGTGAGGCACTGGGTTCCATCCCCAGCACCACATAAAATAAATAAACAAAATTAAGGTATTGTGTCCATCTCTTAACTAAAAATATTTTCAAAACAAAACTAGGCTGGGGTTGTAGCTTGGTGATAGAGTGTTTGCTTAGCATGTGTGGGACACTAGGTTCAATTCTTAGCACCACATATAAATAAGCAAAATAAAGGCCCATTGACAACTGAAAAAAATATTTTAAAAAACAGTTGGTTTTATTTTGGGGCCTCAGTTGACCTTGAATAACTGAAGTGTGGAAAAATGAAACCACAGATAAAAATTCTTACAAACAGCTTTATTACGATTTTTAACATTTAAATTTTATTGCTGTAGACTATCAGGAGTTAAAGTATATGAAAATAAAGTTATGATGCATTTCTGCTAATTTATTTTCTTTCAATGCTATGGGACCACCTTATATATTCAATAACAGTACAATTAACACATTTTCTTTTTTGTGTGTATGTAGTGGGGATTGAACCCAGGGGTGCTCAACCACTGAGCTATATGCCTAGGCCTCTTTATTTTTGAGACAGGGTCTCACTAAGTTGCTATGGTTGGTTTTGAACTTGTGGATCCTCCTATCTCAGCCTTCTGAGTTGCTGGGATTACAGGCATGGGCTGCCATACCCAGCAAATTAACATGTTTTGAATACTAGCATGGATTTGTTAGTAAATTTATAATTGTATAGGTGAGAAATGGTAACTTGTTCTAATTTGCATGTCTGGAAAAAAAATGTTTGCATTCCTTTTAATCTAAAATGGTTTGTTTTGAGAAGTAACAGGGTTTTTTTGTTTTTGTTTTTGTTTTTGTTTTTGTTTGGTGCTGGGAATTAAACCCAGGGGCACTCCACCACTGAGCCACATCCCCAGCCCTAGTTTGTATTTTATTCAGAGACAGGGTCTCACTGAGTTGCTTAGGGCCTCACTGAGTTGCTTAGGGCCTCGCTAAGTTGCTGAGGCTGGCTTTGAACTCTTGATCCTCCTGCCTCAGCCTCCCAAGTGCTGGGATTACAGGCATGCGCCATCACACCCAGCGAGAAGTAAGTTTTGAGCATAATGTTTTTGTATGTTTTATTTGCAGGCAATTAATTTATAATTATCCTGAACAGCTCTTTGGTGCTGCTGGTGTCATGGCTATTGAGCATGCAGATTTTGCAGGTGTAGAGCGCCTGGCCCTTGTTACAGGTATGGATAAAAGGCATTAATTTCTAATAAACAGTAGCTACTCAGATTTATTGAACATTACTGTATGCAATTCATTGTTGAAAATATGAAGAAATCCCTGTAAGGAGTTTGGAGTTTTAGAGTTATTCCTAAGTCTAAAGAGTTATTCTGAACCCAGGGCCTCACACATGCTAGGCACATGCTCTACCACTGAGCTGCATCCCCAGCTTTTTCTTCTTTATTTTGAGACAGGATTACTAAGTTGCTGGGCCTGGCCTCCAACTTGCAATCCTCCTGCCTCAGCCTTTCTAATAAAGACATAAAAAATGTGGATGATACCACAATTCATAAGGACTTAGTACCTGAAATGGTCACATACATCCAGAAGAAAATTTACTGCACTAATTAGCACAACAACTCTGGCTGTGAAATTGACCCCATGGTAGGAGCTAAGTTGTTGTCAATGTGTGTGAAATTGGTTATTGCAAATGTGAAGAAATGTCTTATAAGCACACATAGAAAGATGAAGTGAATGTCACCAAAAGTAAAATTAGATTTATTTTTGGATGTGATGTCCCAGATTTTTATTGTCTCACATCTATGATATAAGCAGTCTCAAGAATTGTCAACCAAAAGTAAAAATTATACAGATCATGAGTATAAATTTGTAGAATTTAAAACACAGTCTTCATGATAAAATAAGATGACAGCATTGCTGGTCATGGTAGCACATGCTTTTTATCCCGGGGATTCAGAAGGTTGAGGCATGAGGCCAGCCTCAGTAACTTAGTGAGACCCTGTCTCAAAAAATAAAAGGTCTAGGGATTTAGCTCAGTGGTAGAATGCTCCTGGTTCAATTCCTGGTATCCCAGCCCCCTGCCCTAAAAAAAGTAACAGCATTTATTAATCAGAAAATTCATCCAAAAAAGTAGGAAAAGCTGGTTTGATGAAATTCACATTATTAAAAGGGAAAGAAAATAATCAGAAAAGATTTTGATATGGAAACCTAGCTTGCTTTGATCAGAAACAGGAAAAGAAGTAGCTGAATGGTTAAATTTATAGAGCATGGATGGTAGAGGTTAACTAGAAATAAAAATAAGGCATAAGAACTAGAAAGAATTCACTTTTTTTTTTTTTTTTGCAGTGCTGGGGATTGAACCCAGGGCCTTGTGCTTACAAGGCAGGCACTCTACCAACTGAGTTATATCCCCAGCCCAAGAATTCACTCTTGATACCTCTAAGTTTTGCTCTGGGAAATTCTCAGTATACATTTCTCCCTTTTCTCGGCATTACTGGAACTTTCTGACATTTTCAATTATTGTGAAAATTAGAGCTATCAATTGCCCATATTGTAATTTGTCACTATAATAGGACTGGTTAGATAGTTTTTGTTATGTTCTGTTACTATTCTAGATCGGATTAAGAAGAGAATTGGAATTTAAATTCAGACTTAAGGGTAAATGATTTAACCTTTGGGAAATAGTATCCCACAGTGTGCATATAGTTCTGAAGCTATACTGCTTGGATATGAATCCCAGCTTCAGTTTGTACTAGCCATATAAACTTAAAAATCACTAAGCCTCCATCCCTTTCTTGGGGAGTTTTGTTTGTTTGTTTGTTTGTTTGTGGTGCTGGGGATCAAACCCAGGGCCTAACACATGGCAGGCAAGTGGTCTACCATGAAACCACATCACCAGCTCTCTGCCTCTTTTTTGCCATGTGCAAATCAGATAATCCACCTGTTGCATACAGTTGATGTGAAGAACTAGCCTTCATGAAGTATTTAAAAGAGCAACTGGCATATAGTAAGCAGTCAGTTTTTAAAATGTAGTTAATATGTTATTTACATATCTGTTGCTGTTTTTTACAATACAGAAATTTTAAACCTGTCTTGCATCAAATTAATATTTATGTTCGTAGGTGGAGAAATTGCTTCTACCTTTGATCACCCAGAACTGGTGAAACTTGGAAGTTGCAAACTTATTGAGGAAGTCATGATTGGAGAAGACAAACTCATTCACTTTTCTGGGGTTGCCCTTGGTGAGTTATTATATAGCTCTTGGTTCCTAAATCTTTGCTAGGCTTCACTGAAGTGAAAAAAGTTACTGTAGTACTAGAATATGATATCTTATAAGCCTTAACTTTAGAAAAGGCATAGTTTGAAGTAGACTTCATATTTATTGTACCTTTGTGAAGAGTGCATAGTCAGCATAGTTTTCTTGATAACTTAGAATCCTTATGAACATAGGAAAGAAAATGTGTAATAGTAGAATATATCAGCTTTCAAAATCCAAGAATATAAACAACACCTACATAAATAATAGAGGGTATACTGTTTTAATTTTAGGTGAGGCTTGTACCATTGTTTTGCGTGGTGCCACTCAGCAAATTCTAGATGAAGCAGAAAGATCTTTGCATGATGCTCTTTGTGTTCTTGCCCAAACTGTGAAGGATTCAAGAACAGTTTATGGAGGCGGTAAGCATTTGGAAAGTAGTAAACACTTTTATTTCTTAAAGTACAGTATGTTCATAAATGGTTTTATTGGTTCTTAGGAACTGAATATATTGTCTTTGCACTTAGGGTTTTTTTTTTTTCTCTTCCCTTGCAGTACTATTAGTTGAAACCAGAGGTACCGTACTACTGAGCTACATCCCCATCCCTTTTTTATGTTTTGAGATAGGATCTGTGTGCCAAGCTGGCCTCCAACTTGTGATCCTTCTGCCTCAGCCTCCTGAGTCAGGTGGTTTTGCAGGCATTGCTCATTGTCCCTGGCCTTTGCACTTATTTTAAAATGCCTGACAGTATCTGAAAGGAAGTCAATAATTTAGTGCTGTGAAGATAAACATTAGCAATACTTTAATGGAATTTTTATTTGTAGGCTGTTCCGAGATGCTGATGGCTCATGCTGTGACCCAGCTTGCCAGTAGAACACCAGGCAAAGAGGCTGTTGCAATGGAGTCTTATGCTAAAGCATTAAGAATGGTGAGCTACTAAAAATGAGAAATTTCAGCTTAAATTTTGTGGCTATTGATGGTTTTAGAATGAATACATTTTACATTCAAGACAGCAAATGGACACTGCCTTGTCTTTTTTTTTTTTGTAAGTTATAGATGGACATAAAACTTACTTATTTTTATGTGGTGCTAAGGATTGAACCCAGTGCCTCACGTGTGTTAGGCAAGCACTCTACCACTGAGCTACAACCCTAGACCCTGCCTTGGCTTTAAGGACATGAATTAGTTAACACCATTTTCAAATTTGATTCTGGAATTTTTTTTGATATATTATTTTTGTTGTTGTTGACTAACCTTTATTTTATTTATATGTGGTGCTGAGGACCGAACCCAGTGTCCTGCACATTCTAGGCAAGTGCTGTACCACTGAGCCACAAACCCAGCCCCTGATTCTGGATTTTATACTCTTCATAAGCAATAACTAAAAGAAAGCAGATTTTACATTGTTTCTAAATGTACAGTTTTAAGAAGCTGTCTTTCTAGATAACAGTAAATTAATGTTTTGTATAGTTAAGTTAATTTATCTTCTTTTCATAGTTGCCAACAATCATAGCTGACAATGCAGGTTATGACAGTGCAGATCTGGTGGCACAGCTCCGAGCTGCTCATAGTGAAGGCAATATAACTGCTGGACTGGGTAAGAAATATGTGGAACTTTGTAGTGGTTGATAAAAATGTCTATCAAGTTTTTTTCTCTTTTTTTGGAAGAAAAAGAAGTTTGTGTGATAACTGTATAAGATTCCTTTGTTCCTTTTGTAGCTTTTATATATCTAGGGAAATGTTTAACTTCATATTCTTAACATTACCCTAGGAAGTGTAAAACTAGAAGATTGATAACTAGTTTAGTATATAATAATGGATAAATAATGCTTATATTCTGAAATAAGTGTAAATTCTAGTCCTCCTCCTCCTCCCTCTCTTTTGATACTAGGGATTGAACCCAGGTCCTTGTACTTGTTAGGCAAAGTGTTCTACCACTGAGCTATATCCCCAGACCATCTACTATAATTTCTTAAAATAATAGAATCAATGTTATATAATATACACATATATGCATATATATGTAAAATCATGTTATATAATATTCATGTATTTATTTATTTATTTTACAGGGAGTTAACCCAAGGGCACTTAACCACTCAGTCATATACCTAGTCCTTTATTTTAATTTTAAGACCAGGTTCTCACTAAGTAGTTGCTTAGGGTCTTGCTAAGTTGCTGAGAATGATTTTGAAATTGTGATCCTCCCAATTCGCTGGAATTATAGGCATGCACTACCATTCCAGCTAACTCCTAATTTTATAGTAAACTTATTGAGACATTCTTGAAAGCGATCTTTAATCCATTGATAAAAGTGGCCAACAAGGCAGATTTAATTCAAATTAAAAATTTCTAATAAGCTCTGGAGCACATTATAGGAACAGTCTTAGAAGATAGATAATCCTATCATTAAATAAGAGCCAATTAGGGCTGGGGTTGTGACTCAGTGGTAGAGCGCTTACCTGGCATGTGTGAGGCGCACTGGGTTCAATCCTCAGCACCACATAGTAAATAAAATTAAAAAAAGAGCCAGTTGGGCTGGGGATATAGCTCAGTTGGGAGAGTGCTAGAGCCAGTTCATCATTTGTCTGACAAACAATGAAAGATTGGGTAGGTGACTCATAAATTTTCTTCCAGGTCTTATGACTCCATAGTAGGTAGTAAGAAGCAAATTTTCTGCAATAATTTTATACGTAGGTATAGGTAAAGAGAAGATTAATGTAGATGACCTAGTGTTCTGTATAATTTTTCTTTATTTTGAGACAGGGTCCTACTGAGTTGCTGAGGCTATCCTTGAACATGCCATCCTTGTGCCTTGGCCTCCTTAGTCAGTGGGATTATAGGTATAGGCCACTACACTCAGCAGTAATTGAGATTTGATCCTCCCCCCAACCTTTTGTGGTACTGGGAACTGAACCTAAGGTCTCATACGTGCTAGGCAAAGCACTCTGCCACTGGGCTACATCCCCAGCCCTCTCCCCCTATTTTTTAATTGGTAGTTTATATAAATTGTTTTTAGATGTTGGTAGACCTTTATTTTTATTCATCTATTTATATGTTGTGCTGAGAATTGAACCCAATGCCTCACACATGCTAGGCAAGTGCTCTACCACTGAGTCACATCCCCAGTCCCAGGTACTTTATAATTATACATAATAGTGGGATTATTTGTTATACATTCATATGCATACAGATGATGATGTATCGTTCCCCAGTACCTCCCCTTTGCCTGCCTCCCTCAGTCCCCTTCCTTTACACTACTGCACTAATTGTCTGGTCTCCCTCCTGTTTTCATAAGATCCACCATACATACACAAATACCTTTTCCTTCCTCTTTCTTCTGCATATGAAAGAAAACATACATCCTTAGGCCCTGCTGAGTTCGACTTATTTTGCTTCACATAACGTTCTCAAATTCCATTCATTTACCTACAAATTCTTCTTTATGGTTGAGTAAAATTCCATTGTTAAATATACTATATTCTTTTTATCTAGTCATCTGTTAATGGATACCTAGACTGGTTCCATAATTCAGCTATTCTGTAAACATGGGTATGTCTGTTAAGATCTTTTAATTTAAAAACAAAAATATTTGTAGTTGTGGATGGACATGATTTCTTTATTTTTTTTATGTGGTGCTGAGAAATGAACTCAGTGCCTCACATGTGCTAGGCAAGTGCTCAACCACTGAGCCACAACTCAGCCCTAGATCTTTTATTTTTTTATTTTATTTTATTTTTATTTTTATTTTATTTTATTTTTTGTGTGTGTGTGTGTTGGAGATTGAACCCCAGGCCACGTGCATGCTAGGCAAGCACTCTACCAACTGAACTACATCCCCAACCCCAGATATTTTAATTTTTAAAAAGGTTTTCCTGAGTTCTTTTATGGACTAATTTGCTAATAATACATCAGGTAGTTGGGTGTCATAATCTTAGAATTTTTTTTTTTTAGAAGAGTCAGGTTCTGTTTTATTTGTTATAAATCATTAGAGATGTTTTGATACCTTAGTGGTTAAACTTGTTCAGTAAATACCTTTTCTTTTCAGATATGAAGGAAGGTACTATTGGAGATATGGCAATATTGGGCATCACAGAAAGTTTCCAAGTGAAGCGACAAGTTCTTCTGAGTGCAGCTGAAGCAGCAGAGGTGATTCTACGTGTGGACAACATCATCAAAGCAGCACCAAGGTCAGAGCACTTCTAGTTCCTAGAAAAAATTACTGACACTGAGACAAATGAAGCACTATTTTCTTGATAATGAAACATGGAGACATTTTTTATTTTATTTAAAATATAGTCTCAATTTTTAAGATTTTTAAGTCAGGAAAACTTTAGGGGAAAGAGACATGGACAGCCATGGTAGCTCTCAGGATTGAAAGGGCAATAAAGAGCCAAACTTGGAAAGGTCAAATGTCAGGGAGCTTGGAGGCTGAGGATGGCGGTGTTGTAATAACCCTTTTGTTTTAGATACCAGCATGAATCAGCTTCAGTTGTTTTCTGTCCTGGATACACTTCTATTTAGACATTTTAAAGCACACATTGTATAAGGTTTCTCTACAGGTCTTATTCTAGCAGCTTAAATTCTTTCATTTCATTTGCAGAAATAGTTAAGCGAAAGCTGGTCACAGTGGTTTTGCCTGTAATCTCAGCAACTCAGGAGACCAAGGCAGGAGGATTGCAAATTTGAGGTCAGCCTCAGCAACTTAGCAAGGACCTTGTCTCAAAAGTAAAAAACGGCTGGGAGGTAGTTCAGCAATTAAAGTGCTCCTGAGTTCCATCCCCAGTACCTGCCCCCATTCCCCCATAAAAGGTTAAGTGAAGATGAAAGTTCAGTTAATGATTTTCACTTGCCTCTTAGTAGTTACTAGTCATTCATTTTTACTGTTAGTATTGGTTCAAGGAGATGGGAATGTATGGTAGTTTGGACCAGGAAATTGTGGTATGAGAAGTGATGAGAAGGGATTGGTTGTGGATGTATTTTGAAAGTAGAACCAGTAGGGTTTAATTTTAAGTTGGATGCAGGGTGTGAGAAGAAAGAGAATTAAAGATATTTCAAGGATTTTGCCTGAAGAAATGAGTTTCTTTTGTCTGAAATGCAAAGGCTCTGAGAGAAAGAGGGAAGGAATATAGGGGTTTCTGTTATGGACATGTAGGTGTCTATTGATAATGAAGTTAAGATAGTTGAGTCTGTAGTCTAGGGAGAAATCTAAGATATTATAAATTTAGGGGTTGTCAGCCTATATGTGGTAAAGCCAGGAGATTGCCGGAGTCTCTACAAGTGAATGTTATAAAGAAGGGAAGAGTTTTTAAGAACTGAGTGCTAAGAGACTCCTGTAGTAAGTTTGGAAAGATGCAGAGCATACAACAGAGGACATAAGGAATATACAAATTGTTAATCCTGGGTAAGGCGTGTGAGGTTTTATTATAAAATCTGCTTTTATTTACATTTGAAACTTTTTCATACTAAAAACATTTAAAAGTGGGTTGGGAGGGATGCCACTTAGGTAGTAGAACAACCAAGGGAATTTGTATCTCAGTAAGCCAATGAAGTTAAGGGGCAGAGGTTTAGTAGAGAGGTAGTCATATGCAGAAGAGAAAAACTTCCCACTGAGTAGATCTAGAGGAAGAATTGGTTTTAGATAAAAGCATAATGGAATTTGATTATTGGAACTGAAGGGAAGTTGGGAGAACATGATTTTTAAAATTAAACTCCTAGAAGAACTAATTTCCAAGGAATTTTTTCATGCAGAACCTTGTAGCTCTCATTTCTTTGGCTTTCTTCTATGAATGGCAGCCATCCAGTTACTGTTAGAGGAAGGAAAGAATGAAAGTAGTGATTTGGAAATGGAGAGAACAGATGAACTGTGGTATCTCTGGTGTAATGGGAAGAAGATGGCTGCAACATTTAGAAGTACTCTGTTGTGCTAATGGTTTTGGCAGAATAAGATAATAAGGAGCATTCTGTATTTTATAAATTGAAGGAAGAAGTGGACAGTGTTTTCTTGAACACAGTACCATTAAAGATAGTTAAATGCCATTGACTTTCTGATAGAGGGGTAAGATCACAGCCATACATACCCTTAGAAAACTTCACAATACACTCAGGTGTCCTCAACCACATTTGAAATACATATTTTTGCAATAAAGAAACAAATAATTTTATTCAATTCAGCTTTGCCAAACTTCATAAACTTGTTTTTCATATTTCTTTCTTAACCACCAGATAAATTGCTTTTCAGATTAGTGTCCAGTGATAATTGGTTAATAACTTTTCTTGACATTGATTAGGAACCTTGTTTCCCCTTAAACTACTGACGGTGGAAGGTGTTTATTTCTGTGTGACCAAATTTAATACTGTGTGTTTTTTGAGTCTGTTCTTTTACTTTTCTTTGCTGTTTTGTGTGCCTTTAAAAGGAGTGTTTCTGAATCATGAAGTTAAAAATTTCCCTAGTACCTTTACTATCCCCTCTCCCCAAAAGATTCTTATATGTCCTTCATTGTGTGGTCACCAGTGAATAAGAGATGTGAGGAATTTATTTGGCATGCCGAAGTGAATAACCCTACCCATGGTCCAGAGACTTTTCATGTAGAGTCTTCGGTGTCCTGTCATTTTACAAACTCCGGGTTAAAAGTAATTGTGTCTGGGCTTGGGTTGTGGCTCAGTGGTAGTACGCTTGCCTAGCATGCGTGAGGCCCTGGGTTTGATCCTCAGCACCACATAAAAATAAAGGTATTAAAGAAAATTAAACCTTAAAAAAAAGTAATTATGTCTAGTACAGTAAAATTTCCTAATATATATATTATTTAAAAAAAATAAGAATTAACCTTTTTTCTGGATAATTAAAATTTATTTTTTAGATATACGTGACAGTGGAGTGTGGATGATGTATCTTAAGTAGGGTGTTTGGATGAGAACTTGAGAACTAGCAAATGTCTACAGGTCTTCACATTCCACAGATTTTCTAATGTCCTCTGATAACATGGTACTTGAAGAATGTTAGAGGTAGAAACATCCTTTGTAGGAAATTTGAGTTGTAATGGTTTTAATAAAATTAAAATTCCAGTTGTCCATATTTAGTATAAAACTGGTTAACATCACACTTTTCACCATTGACATTTTTCTTAACTGTGTGTTTTTCCTTATAGGAAACGTGTTCCTGATCACCATCCCTGTTAAGCATTCCCATATGCTGTTGATCTCTGGACCAGTTCATAGCAAAGTTCTGTTGAAAAGACTTCAACTTTCTGAAGAAAACTGTGGAATCGATGGCTGTCTGTGCCCATTCTATCCTTAAGTTCAGACATTAGCTGACCTTCTGTTTTAACATGGGTCTAATTTATTTGCTGTTTCATTTTCCATACAATTCAGTTGATTCTAAAAAAAAAAGTTCATTTCTCAGTGTGCATTAAAATTTTGAACAATTATTTAGTCCTTATGTCTTATCTATGTGTATCCTGTTTGAAATATGCTTAATGGAAGTGAATGATTGATCCAGCTTAATGATGAACCTAGCATGCATGAGGCCCTGGGTTTGATTCCTCAGTACCACAGAAACTAAAAAGACAAACCCCTTAATGATTGACCTTTTATTTTTTTTTTCTTTAAAAATTTTTTTTTCTTAGTACTAGAGATTAAATCCAGGGGTGCTTTACCACTGAACTACACACCCAGTTCCCAGTTCTTTTTTATTTTGAGACAGGGTCTCACCAAGTTGCTGAGTTTCTTGCTGACTGAGATTTTCCTCAAACTTAGAATCTGTCTCTCAAGTAGCTAGGACTATAAGTGTTTGCCATTGTGCCTGATTTTGAAACTTAATACCAAGGAATAGTCACATTTTTAGTGTTGTACTTCATGATGTGTAATGCTTAGTAAAAGAACATGTTATGTAAACACTTACTGTCACGTGCTGGGCACTGTTCTATTCAGTTTATACATAGCAATTGGTTTAATCCTTACAGTGCCCTATTTGATATAAACTTAACTTCACTGATGAGGAAATGGGCACAAAGGTGGTAATTGACTAGTAAGGACAGAGCCTGGATTTGATCCCAGATGGTCTGAAGGACCATGCTTATAGCTCTGATGCTGTACTGCTTCTGGATCACTTATTTGTGCTTTTAGTTAAGGTTAAGTTCAGTTGAGTTTTAGGGCAAAAGCCCACTTTTTAATACTGCATTGCAGTACAAAATAAAAAAGGAAACTTGGTTGCTGATTGATTTCTGTAGCATTTATGTTAAAGGTTAGTTGATATCACTCTTACAGAAGCTAAGATCCAATATCAAGTTTTGAAAGAAGGCTAAGGTGTAGCTCAGTGGTAGAGCATTTGCATAGCATGTGTGAGAACCTGGTTTGATCCCCAGCACTGGGGGGATAATAGTTCTAGATGAAATTTTCTATTTAATAACTTGAATACTGGGTTTCATGACTTTTTGAGCTAAGGAGTTAAAAAAAAAAAAAAAGGTTGCTTTATTTTACTGCTTAATGATGTCAGCATCTCCAAAATAGGGTTATAGAACATAAGTAGGCAGATGGACATGGTGGTGCACACTTGTAATCCTCGAAACTAGGGAAGGTGAGGCAGGAGGATCACAAGTTTGAGGCCAGCCTGGCCAATTTAGTGAGACCCTGTAAGTGTATTTATATATATTTGTGTGTACACAGTTAGAAGCTATATAAAATTGAAAACCTACACTGAAAACATTTTTGGATGGCAAAACCACTTAGCTATTACTTGAGTAATGTTTATTTGTTGCATTATTGTTTTAGAACAACAAAACAGTTTGACCATAGGCCAAAATGTTTATAATTTAACATTTTGATTCAGAATAGTTAGCTCATTCAGTGAGAACTTTATACTGATCAGTTGACTTCACTCAGTTTTATAGCTATATAGCTGCAGCTTACATTGGAAAATGCGGGCCTATTAAACTTAGGAGGGATAGTTCAAAATAAAATCAGTGCCAGGTGCAGGGGCAGTGCCTGTAATCCCAGCAGCTTGGGAGGCTGAGGCAGGAGGATTGCAAGTTCGAAGTCAGCCTCAGCAACAACCTGTCTGAAAAGAGCTGGGGATGTGGCTTAGTGGTTAAGTGCCCCTTGGGTTCAATCCCTGTTACCCCTCCCCTCCTCAAGAAAGCAATCCATAAACTGGTATAAAGTTTGGAAGGTAAGTTCTTGTTGGCAAACATTTTTTTAAAAAAAATTTTTTAGCTGTAGATGCACACAATACTCTTACTTCATTTGTGTGTGGGTTTTTTTTTTTTTTTTTTTTTTTTTTTTAATGTGCTGAGGATTGAACCCAGTGCTTCCCATGTACTAGGTGAGCTTTCTCCCACGGAGCCACAACCCCAGCCCTGACAACATTTTTAGCATCATTTGATTTTAATCATTAGGAATAGGAAATTAGAGATAGAAATCTGGACTCATTACTTAAATTGAATGATTGAAAGTGTTCCCCAACCAACTGTTTGATGGGTTGCAGGTGCTCTACAGATGGGAGGTGGTGATGGGAAGGGATTAGGTGACATGGAACTTACTCTGGAGTAACATTTCTGGCAGGAAAACAAAATAGGCTGCTTTATTATTTCATTTTAGAACTCACCTTTGCTGGGTTAAGATGATTCTATGGGAAAAGTACTTTTTTAAAAGCTCAAGACATTGTGTTTCAGTTTAGATAACACTGTCCTGGTTTGCTGAAAAGTTTATTAAATTAACCACTGACAGCAATTTCTTTATTCATGGGAAGGTCATAGTTGAGATATTTAACAAAATAATGCCCCACATAGCTAGGTTTGTACAATGTCAAAAGATCCCATCTACAAAAATTAAACTGGAACTAAAGCAGATACACTGAGGATAGAGGCAACTTCTGACATAACGCTACAACCTGCAATTCAAATTTCAAAGTACTTATTTCAAATAACAGTTTTCTCACCTATTGCCTTTGACTTATGATTCTGAAGATGTGCTTTTCCTGCAGTGATGGGGGGCAGATTCCATTCAGCTCAGTTTCTTAGTGTGAATATGCAGAAAGGCTTTGCTGGTGGAGGAGGGAAGTGGGCAAAATCAATGAGGTGTGACTTCAGTGAGACTGTGGCAGAGGAAGAGAGGTTCTTTGCAGGTGACTCCTAAGCTCAGTAAACATGGTGGTAGACCTTGAGTTAAACCTTTTTGGAAAATGAGAGAAATCAACATGAAACATTGAAGTTTAAAATAACACCTGACCCCTAAGAGGAATTTTCCATCTGAAGTCTATTCAACAGGTGCTAATGTGCTGGGGGAAATGTTGAGCCTCTGTAACAACAAACAAGCTTTTTTTCTGGGAATCTGACTGACTAGGTAAAAATGTCATTTTCAGTGCCCTGAATTAACAATGCCTTGTTACAGTTCATGGTCATTCATAGTAAAGAAAGTATGTCCTGCCAGGGCTAGACCATCTGAACTTTTGTAGTGGGTTCTTTAACAAATACCTTATTTGAGAATTTCATGAGCCTCATTACCAGTCATTTTTGGAATGTGAAAGGCAAAGGTGATCCTTTCTTATTCCAGAGTTTCAAAATAACTGCTTGGAGAAGAAGTTAGTATTCCATATTTCCAGGCCACTGATAGCTCACAATTTCGTTTTGGAAGAGATGCTGTTGGTCAGAAATTTTTCTTAGTGTTTCTTCATTGCTCTCCATCAGCCCCTCAAATGATGCAGAACAGTCCCACTGTAATGGAATCTTAAGAACATGCAGTTGGGTCCTTGACATTGACAGACTGCAGCTCCTTAGGAGCTGGTGGGAGGAGGATGTGGGGCAGGTGCCAGTGGCTCCTGGCTTTCTTCCTTGGCCAATGCATAGCGCCTGGCTTTTCTGGGGTCAGGCTCTGGTGTCTCCTCTGCCCATCTTCCAACACGGCGCACACCCTTCCCCACTTTGGGTGCATTTCTGCAAGGATTGTGGTCATAGATAACCAGCTTCAGACCTGACAAGTGGGCCAGGCTGGGAAAGTAACGGATGCTGTTCCGGTCCACATCGATCACCTCCAGTAAGGGCATATGAAGCAGCACAGCAGGGAATTCAGTCAGCAGGTTGCCTGAGAGCCAGATGGTCCTCAGCTCGTGGAGGCGCTGGAGCTGGCCCGGTAGGAGACGCAGGGCATTGGAGCCAGCATGCAGAGTCTTAAGGAGACTCAACTCACAGACCACATCCGGCAGCTGGGTGAGGCAGTTGGCCTCAATCCATAGGGTCCGGAGGTTTTGGAGCAGGCTTAGCTCATTAGGGAGGTTGCAGAGTTTGTTGTTGCCTAGGTAGAGAATGCAGAGCTGTTTCAAGGTACATACCACCTGAGGCAAAGCCTTGAAGTTGTTGAAATCCAAGGCTAAGATCTGCAGGTTCTGCAGCTGCCCCAGCTCTGGAGGCAGGCTGTTGAGATGGTTGTCACTCAGGTAGAGCTTGACTAGGTCGGTAAAGGAGCACACGTGCACAGGGAAGCGGCGTAGCTGGCTCCCACTCAGGTCTACCATCTTGTCCAGTGGCATCTCCTGGAGGTCTCCGACCACATAGTTCTGGCAGCGGTCACCAGGGATGAAGGCCACAAGGGCCTTGATGGTGTTCCCCATGTGGAGCCAGAGGCATGGTGAGCTTCCACCCACAGACTCACCCTGCAAAGGTGAGTTCTGACTGCTCTGGGGCTGTCCTGCCCTTCTTTTATTAGTGAAGACTGCGTGACAAAAGCCAGTCACTTTGACAGAGAAAAGTGCTCCTGATAGCAACTTGAGTGTTGGGTGACAGACCTAACAGACTGGCAGGGCCCAGGAGGCCACGTGTCTCACGTACTTGAATCACCTAAGCCCCAACCTGTTTATCTACTTTTTAGTTTTTCATTTAAAGCCGAAAAGAACTATGTTGTGTTTTTCTAATGATAAAATACTGAGAGATTACACTAAGGCGCAAAAAAAGGTGGGGGGGAACACCCACATTTCTACTCTGCAAGTATAAATATCAACATTTCAGTGGTCCTCCAACATTTTTGCTGTAAGTGATCAATTTGTTAAAATTAAAGACTCAACGTGTCTTTTTTTTTTAATGTAACATGGACATATTTTTATGTTTGGAGGTATTCTACAAGCACCTGCATAGTATTCCCTTGTAAGGCCGTACAGTGATTAAAGAGCTCTCCAGTTTGGGGCATCTGAAGTACTTAAAATGTGTGACTACTGTAGACATCCTTGTACATACAGATGAGTGCAATGATCCTCTAATTGCTCTAGGGAATGTGATATTAAAGGTGATATTGGGTGAAAGGATATACACTTTAAAGGTTTTTTAAGTGATATTCTTCCTACCCCCACCAGTCCTGAATCAGACTACATACTCAAGAAGCAGAGAGGGACTGGGATTGTGGCTTAGTGGTGGAGCACTTTGCCTAGCATGTGTGCGGCACTGGGTTCAATCCTCAGCCCTGCATAAAAATAAGTAAAGGTATTGTGTCCACCTACAACAACAACAACAAAAAAGTGCTGCAAGTGTCCATTTTCTTATTTCTTCATTCTTACTGGGTAATATCTTTATATACTTTAAAAACCTGCCTTTGGGCTGGGGCTGTAGCTTTGTGTAGAGTGTTTACCCAGTGTGAGCAAGGCCCTGGATTCAATCCCCAGAGCTGCAAACCAAAACCAAACCCAACTTGCTTTTGACAAGAAACAAGTAGAAAAGCAGAAGGCAGGGGTAAAGGTGGAGAAAGCTAGCTTCCTAGAACTTAAATAAATTAGGATGCATTCCTATAGAGCAACTGTGTCAAATATGTTTAAATTCCTATCTCATGGAGTGCCCCTTGTAGGGAAGCAGTGATTGGCCAGAACATTTCCTAGTGCTGGTCTAGAATGGGGTCTTCAAGCTCTGACTAGTGGAAATGTGGGCAGAAGTGTTTGATGTGACCTCTGGACACAGCTCATTGTGAAACAAGTCTCTTGCCCTCCTCCACACTCTTTCCCCATTTGTTGGTTGGAAAGTGTCATCTAGGGTGACTTCAGAAGCCACCAAGTATGTGGAAGTCATGTGTTGAATTTGGCAGGGCCTCAGGTCATCTGGATTCCTGAATAAGAGCAAGGTGCAGAACACCTCCCTTCTCCCATCGCCCCCCACCTCTTCACTCAAATCACCAATTGGATTTAGGTAATTGAGAAGCAAACTTAAGTCATTGAGATCTGGGGGCTTGTCTGTTATAGGACCTTAAGACTACAGTAGTTGTTAAAAATAAGGAGGTAAATCTACATATCCTGATTTGGAAAGATATTTTGAATAAATTGGGGAGAAAAGATTCAGAATGGTTTTTATGATTTCCATCTGTGAAAAAATATTTATAAATCCTAGTGTGTGCCTAAAAATATCTGCAAGAACTAATAGTGATTATCTGTGGAAAATTTGCCTAGAGATTTGGGGGTGACAGGCATACTGACTTTTCCACTTATACCCTTTTGTACTGCTTGATTTATATATATATATATATATATATATATATATATATATATATACACAAATATGTGTATATATATATATACACATATTTACATATATTACATATATATAATAGCATATATTATTTTAAATGTAGCTAGGTACAGTGGCACATGCCTATAGTCCCAGTGACTCAGGAGACTAAGGTAGGAGTATCACAAGTTTGAGGCCAGCCTTGGCAACTTAGATCATGTATCAAAACAAAAAATATGAGGGCTGGGGATGTAGCTCAGTGGTAGAATGTGGGAATCCATCCTTATTTAGCAGAATCAGACTAGGTCGAGCCATGGGACGCCTGGCTTCCAGGAACTAACAGCCACAGAAGTCTGTCCCAGATTGCCAGGAAGCATGTGGAATTGCATGGGAGTAGTTCCCTGTCTCCTTCTGGAATATTCCCCCTAAGAAAATGGCTCCCCTAACTCCACCCTATCTTGTCCATCACAGAAGAAGCTCCTCCTGTCTTGCCCCCTTTTACCTGTGTGTTATAAATAAAAGAGAGTTGGGCTACTCCATGTTGTTGTTGTTAGAGGCCAGACCCGTCATGCCCCGTCTCATTTAAGAAGAGTTTTGGCTCTTGTGTGTTTATTGATTAGATAAGTTTTTGAGTAATTGAGTGATATACAGCCAATATCATCCTCTGGCAGTTAACTGTTTTCTCACCCACATGGGACATGATAGAGAGACCCCCACAGTACAGTGTGCCTGGGTTCAATCCCCAGTACTGCTAATAAATAAGTAAACATCCAGGAGATAATCAATCCACCAGCCTGCCTTCTGTCTGGAAAGAACATCTGGACCTGTGGGGAAGACAGACACACCGCTGAACCACTGCCAAGGCCTTCACTGCAGCAGACTTAGCAGACATAGGCAGGGAGTAGCCACACAAATGCTGTGGTCCCACAGAGCTATTTGGTGAAGCAGTGTCACTACCCACTTTCTACTCACGTGATCAAGACTGAAGCCAGTGCTCTTGGACTTTGTATACGTTGAATGTCAAGGACTATTATGGCGAGCCTTCTCCTTGCTTTGCTAGCATGTATTGTAATAACTAGCCTCTCAACAAGCACCATGCTTTGCCTCTATATATAGCTTGGTTCAGTAGCAACCACAAATAGTCATGAAGCAGCTGCCCTGTTGTCCCTAGAAATGGCAATAATATTGCTAACAGTTCTTATATATTGAATATCTGCTAAATGCTAAGCACTGTGCCCATGTGCTTTAGGTATGTTTTTTAAATTTAGGTGTGTCATTGAAAATTCTTATCACAGATACGTTTTACCCAGTTTTTCAGATGAGAAAATAGTGGCTCAGAGAGGGTTAGTTTACATCAAATAACTAACAATAGAGCCCTGCTTTCACAGAGCATCCAGTTCTACCAGAGCGAGGGAAGTGGAGCTCTTTCTTGTTAGGTCACACCAGTTGACAGACTTTGCCTCCATACACCAAACTTTAATTCAGCACCTTAATGCCAGCCCCTAGATAGCAGGTAGCTAGGGATAAGAGCTATTGTTTGGATGCGGTTTGTCCTCTCCAGGTTCATGTGCTAAAAATGGTCCCCAGTGTGGCAGTGTTGAGGTGGAGAATCTTAAAGAAGTGGGGCCTAGGGGTCAGTGGGCTCCACCCTCACAAATGGATTAATGGTGTGAATCAAGTCTGGTAGGAGTGGATTAGTTTCATAGGAGTTTTTATAAAAACTCAAGGGTCTCTTGTTACCTGCATGTCCGTGTTACTTCTCTTTCCCTCGCACCATGTGCTCCCACCTTGATGCCTCCTTCATGAGGTCCTCAGCAGAGCTCACCATGCTCTTTAGTCTCTAGAACTGTGAGTTAAAATAAACTTCTCAATGAAGTATCTGCTCCCAGGTGTTTTGTTACAACAACAGAAAACATACAAAGACAATAACTAAATACCAAGAAGTCCTCTTACATGATAAAAATAAGAGGGAGATAAAAATAAGCAGCATAGAAAAATCAAGAAGCAAAAACACTGGAAAGGGGGCTGGGGTCGTGGCTCAGTGGTGTAGGGCTTGCCTTGCACATGTGAAGCACTGGGTTCGATCCTCAGCCCCACATGAAAATAAATAAATAAAGACATTGTGTCCATCTACAACTAAAAAATATTTTAAAAAACCCACTGGAAAGAACAGAGGAAAATTACAATTAAGTATATACTATGGTATCCAGAGAGTTACTACAGTACTTATATGCTGGGCATGATAAGATTATATAGCTAATGTAAATGCTTACAGCAACTTTAAAATGTATGGATCATTATTGTTTCTATTTGATACATAAGGAAATTGGGGAACAAGGAGGTTCTGCAGTATGAACAAGCTAGAAGGGAGGAGGGCCAGGGTTTGAATCCAGGTAGTCTTGCTCTACAATCTGTATTCCAAATACTTTTGAATGACATAACATTCGTGAAAAGACCAAGATGCTTTAAAAGAAAGGAAGGAAAGAAGAAATAAAAGTATGAAAAAATCACAATAAAAAATACAACAGAGCCTGGTGTGCATTCCTTGAATCCCAGCTATTCAGGAGGCTGAGGCAGGAGGATCACAAGTTCAAGGCCAACCTGTACAACTTAGTGAAACCTTGACTCAAAAAGGACTGGGGATGTAGTACAGTGGTAGAATGTTTGCCTAGCATGCAGAAGCCCAGGGCTCAAACTCCAGCATCTCCCCACTCCCTTGACACCCCCTCCCCCGAAAAAAGCAACAAGGAAAACAGCATGGTGTTTACATAAATTTTTATTTTCTAGTGAGTTAGCTTTGAGGTGCAGCTAGCTTTTCCTTTTAAGTTCAAGGTGACAGTGGTGCTGAATGTAGAGAATGCCTAGGCCTGGAGTCCTGGGCCTTCCAGAACAGTCCAGAAGCAACCCTGTCTCACCCAGGCTGTTTGACCATTTGCACTTCTGGTTTTGAACTCAGACTCCTCTACCAAGGTGTTTTCTCAAACTTTGGTTCAGAACTAAGTGATGTTAGATCTTCAAATGCCTCAAGGTGCAGTTCTAGTGTTGTGGTTCTTAATTTCAGTGTAGCAGAAACTTTCATCCAAATCTTTGGGTGATTTGGATGAAATAGGATCATTACAAAGTTCTAGGAAACTCACAGACATCCTGGGTGTGCTGGGGAACCAACTGGGCTTGGGTGCTACAGCCAGGGTCAATGCTCTAAGCTGCAGAGCCAGAGCTGGTCCTGTGAGAGTGTCATCGACAGTCCCCTGGGCCCAGGTCCTGCCGCTCCTACCTCTCACTGGTGCCGCCACTGCCACAGCCAGCCCCTCTTCAGAATGGATTTTGCCTTTGTCCTGCTTTGCATCACCAAAAGTTGAATCAGGAGCCCACTGGGGGCTCACTGGTTGAGTTTTCAGAACTGATAACAGGGAATGGATTTGTCTACCAAGATTTATCTAGTGAGGAATGCTCCAAAGATGGAAGATGAGTTGTTTAC
Organism: Glaucomys volans; assembly: GCA_020662805.1. Classification (NCBI taxonomy): domain Eukaryota; kingdom Metazoa; phylum Chordata; class Mammalia; order Rodentia; family Sciuridae; genus Glaucomys; species Glaucomys volans. Next base: position 254,257 of record JAJEJO010047979.1, read on the forward strand.
TGACAGCCAAAAAGAATCAACATCCTCCACCACTAACCTGTGGTCCTGTCCCCACTCCCTCCTATGGCTGTCTGACCCTGCACAGGTAATTTTTCTTTCTGGATCTCTGGGACTGTTGTTAACAGTTTATTAAACCAGAATTAATATAGAATGTATGATGACTCCCAGAGCTCAGACATGACTGGTTTTCTAAACAATCAAAGGATCAAAGGATCTTGAATGGAATTTTTATAATCTTAAGACTCTTTTCAAAAGAATCCAGTCACATTCAATGTGACAGCTGCATCAACAGTTGACAGTACTATTTAGGAAAATCTATGTCAATTAACCATTACTAAGAAACACTGAAGTGAAATGAAGGCAGTTCATCAAAACAGAATTCTATGAGGTAACATTTGGTTAACCTGGTTCCATGATTTTAAAAGTAAAAAAGAAAATAATGTATTCTTACTGTATTTTATAATTTAAGTTTTTGATGAATTAGACTTTTTTACCATCATGTTTTGGTTAATGAGATGGCAGTATAATTGAGTATCAAAAACAAAGACTCATTAAAGAAACATTCTACAATTTGGACCTGGACTCCGCCACATATTTGTTTCAGGGCTTTGCATAAAGTTTCTGTGCCTTGGGCTCCTCATCTTTAAAAGAGGATCATCTCAATTGTCCATCTCATTGGGTTACTTTGAGGATTAAGTGAGATATTATACTTAATTAGAACTGTCTCTGACAGTAATGCTAACTAGAGGCTGGCATTGTTGTGCTTAAGGGCTGTTTACTTACGTTGGGTTCATTTAAGAGCCTGTGAGCCTGGAATCAGCTAGCCATTAGAAACAATGAGAACTGGGCAAGTGCCAGGATTAAACCATCCTCTGTGAACTGGAATAGAGCTGGAGTTTTATAAAATTTCATTGAGATGGGGCGTAAACACAGCCAGCACATAAGTTAGTGCTGGTAAGTGGCAAATCATTGGAATGGGTGTATTACATATTCAATGAGAGGCACATGTATGCTTATACAGCGGAAATAACTTGGGACCTTGTTTGAGTATTTGCATTAAAAAAGTCCTATGACATCCAAAAAATGAAATGCAATTTAAATCTTTATCACTGTTACTTGGAAAAATGACATATGGGTTACTCTTATGATGTCTGGTGACTCTTCCTGACTTTCTTGCTAGCAGTTCTCTGCCTCCATCTCCCATCCAACCAGAGCCAATGCCCCAAAGTTCTCTGAGTACTGTGCAGGGGATTTAAGGAGGGAATGAGCTCCAGGGGCCAGGAGGTGTTGCAGCCTGATTTACCCACTTGCACACTGTCTGGCCTCCCTCTGGCCTGGCCTTCTGTTCTAGCCACTCTTTTCCCTGAGACAGGTCTCTCTGCTCTTTTGAATTAGACTCAGATAGCCTTTCTCCAGACTGCATTATCTCAGTTTGCCTAGTGGAGCCCTAAGGTCTATCACTGGAGAGCCTCTTGTAAGTACTCCCCAGCTGGCAACCAAGACTGAGGCGTCCAGCTGCGAGTGGTGGTGCAGGCCTGTAATCCCAGTGGCTCCGGAGGCTGAGGCAGGAGGATCAAGAGTTCAAACCAGCCTCAGCAACTTAGTGAGGCCCTAAGCAACTCAGTGAGACCCTGTCTCTAAATAAAATACAAAATAGGGCTGGGGATGTGGCTCAGTGGTTGAGTGCCCCTGAGTTCAGTCCCCAGTACAAAAAAAAAAAAAAAGACTGAAGAGTCCAGACAAATCTCAAACATCCTGTTGCATATGTGATTCTTCTTGCAGGTGATGGTTTCCTCCTCCTGGCCTCCTCCCTTCCTTGGGTTACACGATTTCCTAGGAAGCCACTTTCCGACACAAAAAGGACCTATCCATGTGAGCAGCATTTTCCTGAGCATATGGGTAGCCTCCACTTCCCCTTCCCAAAATGCAGCCTGTGCAAATCAAAGCAGTTCAACCCTTGTAGTGGATTGAACCCTGTAGTGCATCAGTCATCAGGCTCCTGTCTGCATATTCCATGGTATTTCATAGATCCATGTGACCATCTTCATAGTCATTGAAGACCAGACACCTCTCTGCCACAGATGTCTGTGAACATACTGCTCTTGGGACTCTGTGGGCTATCACCCCAATTGACCACCTATACCCAATTTTTCACGTGCAGATTCCAGAGGAATCTGGTCCTTAGTTGTACAGGACCTGATCAGCCAAGAACTGAAGGTGGGGATCAAAGGCTCTGAAGAGTGACAGAAATGGTTTGTGTGCTAGAAGGTGGCCGTTGAAGAGCAAGAGGTGGGGACAAGGTCTGTTTCTGGCAATGGCTCACTCCTTGGAGGTTTCCAAGGGTCTGTGGTTCAGCATGCAGGGTTGACCTCTCAAGGCTTTGAAAAGAGAGCACGACCTCTTGTACCCGGCTCCCACTGCTTTTCGAGCAGTCTCTGGGTTGGGCCTTCTGTGGCTCCCACCAACCCGCTTCCCAGGAGTTGGCCACAGTGCCTCCTGCTGGGGCCGTGGAGTGACACCGCGCATCCCTGGGTTTGGGGCAATCTTCCTGACCCAGGTGCTGTCATCCCCACCTCCAGCCTGTGCGGGGGCTAAGATTCCCCATAGAATGAAGCCCAGACTGCGAACGTGGCTTACAAGACCTCCAGGATGGTCCTTGCCCATCTGTCCAGCCCATCAGGTCCTAGAGTTACAGTCCCCAAGAAATAAAATTCTCAAAAAGCATGTCCCAGAAATGGAACAAACAATTCCCGGAAACTGAGGGGTGACCTTTAAATTAAGGACGTTGGAAAGTCCCTAGAGGCCTAAATTTGTACCAACAGGAGGGAGAGATAGCTAACTGCTAATCGCTAACATCTGCTTCTGTAGTGTGGCTTGCTTGCATTGGCTAGAAACAGTGACTGTACCACCCACCCACACGTCATTTTCCCTATAAATGCTGACAACAAAGGAACTAGCGCACAATTCATCTCCACACTTTTAGGTGTATGGGTGGTTGTCGCTGGCCAGCTATAATAAAGACTTCTTTTGGCTTTACGTGAACGGCTTGGATGATCTTTTCTCGCCGGGTATAACACTAGTAACCCTCGGCCACCAGTCCTTTGAACCCGCTGTCAGTCCATCAAGCCTGCCTCAGTCCTCCCCACCTGGCTTCCCTCCTGCAGCTGCCCAGGATGCTCCCTGCACCTTCCTTGCTTCTTCACTAGCCAAAGCCAATATTTGTGGCACCTGCGGACACATCAATTCTTATTTTTTTAATATATATGTATTTTAATTTGGCAATGGACCTTTATTGTATTTATTTATATGCAGTGTTGAGAATCGAACCCAGTGCCTCACAGGTGCTATGCAAGCACTCTACCACTGAGCCACCACCCCAGACCCGGACACGTCACTTCTTGACCTTCAGACTGCATGATTTTATCAGATGCATCAGTGTTTTTCTGCAAATACTTGATTTTGCATCTTCCCTCACTAGACTATAATCTCTAGGAGGGCAGAGATCTGGGGAGGGTTGGATTACTGTTGGACCTGCCAGGTCTCTAGCTCAGGGCCTGATGCACCCAGCTCCTTAGCAAGTGTGAACAAATAATCTGATGCTAATTGGGTAGCGATATAGCCATTGATTTGCACCCAGAAAACTATTTTTTAAATACTGAAGACAGCACTAAGTACTGGGAAGGACACAGTCCAGTCAGTACTGCTCTAGGTAGTGCCTTGTACAATGTGATGTGAAATGCACCTAGTTTAACATAATAAAAGTTATTGTTTTGTAGGAAAACAGGAAAAATACATTTCAACAAGGAATACTCAACAATCATACTGTTACTATCCCACATGGTGTTTCAATCATAAAGGGTTATCTCCCCCGCCCCCAATAAAAATACTTGTAAGCCCATGTCTATGAAATATGTACATTTGGGAGTAAGTCCAGAGCTAGACCCTGGAAGGGAGACTTCCTATCATCCCCTGTTACTAGTTCAAGGTTTTCTTAACTATTAATCACCCAGTGTTACAGTAAGTACAATTGTTATGGGGCATAAAGTGTCTTTTACCCTTCTTTTTACTGAATAAAACAAAGGAATAAGTCTCGGGGCCTTTGTGTTGAAGTCTTTTTTTCCCTCTGCCCTGAAATATTCCCTTGAAGCAAAGTATTTGAGCCTTTGGTGTGTGCACATGTGTGTGCGTGTGTGTGTGCATGTGTGTGTGTGTGTGTAGGCACCGTGAAAATCTTTCCTGGCCAACTCTCCATTGGGCATCTTCTCGAAGAGGGTCTCCCTGACAACCCTATTTAACCTGTTAAGTTCCATCATCACAGCTGTAGGGCACTTATAAAAATTTAAATTGAGCAACAAACAAACTACTTGTGGTAACTTTTGAAATGTTTTAGAGTTTCATTCTTTTGAGAAGAGTCATAGGTGAATGATTAGAGCATTTAAAAATGTTTCCATACATATTGTGAAAAAATATATATAAAGGATATATAAACTCTAGATTATGATTTCTAACTTATTTTAATTTGTGTCAATTTCATTGAAATATTCACAGAATTGAAAACTTGGGCCTTAATGGGTAGGCACGCTGCCTCTGTTCTCAGTTTCTCTCCATTTTAGCTCCTAGGTCAGTTTCTGATTGCTTCATTTCTTGGTTCTCTTGTTTCCTTCATGGACTATAAATTCTCTGGGACCTGGGATTGAGCCAATCCTGTTCACTGTTTTATTCTCAGTACTTAGGGCAGTACTTCACAGAGTGTGGGCATTCATCTAGTTAACAAATAAGGCTGAATAACAGACAGAATTTCCTGTCCTTTTAAAGTATTTGAATGAATGAATGAATGAATGAATGAATGAACAAATGAACGATCAACTATTCTCAGTTTGCTAATCTAAACTCAAATTGCTGGGAGTCATGCCTTAGCAGTATGTATGTATGTATGTATGCATGTAAGTATGTATTTATTTATGTATTGGTACTGGGAATCGAACGCAGGGGCACTCGACCACTGAGTCACATCCCCAGTCCTACTTTGTATTTTATAGAGAGACAGGGTCTCACTGAGTTGCTTAGCACCTCACTTTTTGCTGAGGCTGGCTTTGAACTCTCGGTCCTCCTACCTCAGCCTCCAAAGCCCCTGCGATTACAAGCATGTGCCACTAAGCCTGGCTAACAGTATGTATTTATGAATAAATACTTTTTAAAAACTACTGATTATTCTTGAGGCAAAGGAGAGTGGTTCAGAGAACTCACAATTTATTCAGAAGCACTAACAAAATACATAGTGTTGGAAGAACCCAGGATAGAATTCATTTTTGTTTGGCAGCTGGTAGGATGAGTCCAATTTTATTCTTTCCAGAGCACACAGTGGGGGGAAAGCTGAAGGTTTTCTCTGAGGTTCGAGCCTACCGCTATGAGAATGTGCTGAGTCTGCTCTATGGATGTATCTAAAGCTGGATATCAGAGAAGTCTCCCAAAATATCCTGTGAAGTTAATTAGATGCTCTTTCAGTGTTGAACTTCTGGAATGTGTTCAATAGCAACTGCTGTGTGAAAACAATTATTCTTAGAAAAGAAACTTCAACAATGAAGAGTGAAATGAAACACAAACCCTGAAGGAATTCCATCGACTCGCCACTCTTGAGATGCAGTCAGGGAAAGAATGCGCCCAGGTGTGGGAGGCAGCCTTTTTTAGCTTGAATGGGAGAGAAAGGAACCACGGTCAGGAAGATGGACCTTGCTGGGGTTCTGCTTCTGTCCCTACAACTAGCATTCTTAATGGCCTGGTTTGATAGGCCTTGTCCATGATTACAGCCAAAGGCGTTTCCTTTCAGAACCCAGATCAGTACTTCCTGCTTCACTGGAGTGTTCTCATGGCTCTCACAAGTTTAATGTCCCCTTGTAAGAGGTCCTGTTTTTATCAGCCTCTGCCATTGGTTATTCCTAGTGGCAATTTTACCCATCCAGGAGATGGTTACAATGTGTGAAGATGTTTTGGTTGTCATAACCGAGAGGCTGATTCTGGTCTGTAGAGCCAGGGATGCTGTTAAGCATTAGGAAAGACCCCCACCCCCATCCAAGGATTATTTAGCTCAAAATGTCTCTAGAACTAAGACAGAGAAACTCTGGGCTGTACTGGTACCAGTCAGTTCTCTTGCATTGCCCTGATCACAAAATAGATAAAACAACCAGCATTTTATGTTCTTGAATGGAATAGACTTTTTTTTTTTTTCCAGCAAAGGAAGATTTTCTTTCAATTTAATATGAGGGGAGGGATAGTATTGAAATACCCCAAATACAACTATACTGTCAAGGATTTTCTTTGGAAGTCTTGATATTCCTAGAACTTTGTGATAAGGGAAGGATTGATACTGTGAAAGCAGCTTTAGGTTTGCACCTGTGAAATTTGAATTGACTATGAGCTTTATAGAGGACTCACGAATGAAGACCTGTTTATATTTGGCTGGGGGGTGCGCTGGTGAATCTTGCAATGCATTTTCCAGTAGGAACAATGCTATGAATGGTGGGATCCTGGATAAAAGTTGGCTTAATTCCTACAGCAACAGTGATGTGTTGATTCAGTTATTACCAACTGCTGTGTGTAAGATGGTTTCAGCTAGAGGTGATTTCAGAGGACAATAGAGTCTACTAAACCCAGGTCACCTGAAGCTGAGCATATTGCCTCCTTAGCATGAAAAGGAGATTAGGGAGAAACCCATGGTCCTGCCCCAGAATGTCTGGTGTGTGTGGGTCCACAGTTAGGTGAAACTAGTTTGGAATTTTACTATTTTATTTTATTTTATTTTTTAAATTTAATTTTAATTTAATTTTATTTTATTTTGATGCTGGATATCAAACCCAGGGCCTTGCATGTGCTAAGCACGTATTCTACTGTTGAGTTACACCCCAGCCCCAGCTTCTACCTTTTTTTTTTTCCCCTAAATTATACAGCCTTCGAGAAGTTGCTTAACCTTTTGGAAAGTCTTCCCACATTTTTTGAGTGGGGATAATAATGTGGTATTATTATGAAAAGGATTAAGTGACGATAAAAACTCAAAATATAGCAGAAGCTTAATATGTGTTGATTCTTTTCCCTTCCAGACTTTTTCTCTTGTCAGTCCTCATTGGGTGCCACCTCACACCTTTGAGGAATGTAGGCATTCACCCAAGTCTGGATCAGCTCCAGTCACATCAATAAAATAGCTGCCACCTGAGAACCTCTTGAAATTGAAGGAACAATCTCACAACATTGGTAACCATGAACTATGAAAAATTCTGGTGGATAGAGAGAGAAGAACATGGAATAAGGACCGTGAAAGTGACCTTGGGCTGGTGTGCCTTCAGATTGTCGAAGTGGCAGGGGGCAGGGAGATAAGGGAAATTTGGCACAGCCTTGGTTTTTGACACTCTCTCCTCTTGTCACCTCTCCCCCACATACTCCTGAACTGACATTAGAATGAGACAAACTGAAATTGGGGATAGGACCCCTGTCATGAGCTCATGCATCCTCTCTGCCATTCTTTTTTTTTCTTTTGTGGTGCCTAGGGTGTTATGGTTTGGATGTGAGGTGTCCCCCAAAAGCTCATGTGTGAAGCAATGCCGGAAGGTCAGAGGAGAAATGATTGGGTTGTGAGAGTCTTAACCTAATCAGTGAGTTAATCCCCTGATGGGATTAATTGAGTGGTAACAACTGAAGGCAGATGGGGTGTGGCTATAGGAGGTTGGGCAAGGCTTTAGGAGGAGGGGACATGGCTTTAGGGTAAGTATTTGTAGATACTTGGCAAACTGAGTCCCTCTCTGCTTCCTGATCACCACGTTAGCTGCTTTCCTCTGCCACACTCTTCCGCCATGATGTCCTGCCTCACCTTGAGCCCTTGAAGCATGGAGTCCGCTGTCAATGGACTGAGACCTCTGAAACCATGAGCCCGCAAATAAACTTTTCCTTCCAAATAAACTTTTCCTCCTCTGGCTGGTGGAGTCTTTAAGTCACAGCAGCGAAAAATCTGACTAAAACATGGGGATTGAACCCAAGGCCTTCCACATATTAGGCAAGTGCTCTGCCATTGAGCACACCCCGCCCTCCCTCTGCCTTTTCAGGATTTAATCCAGTCTGTGTCTAGTGGGCATCATCTTTGGATCCCAGAGGAGTTCACAGATGTCACCAGCTGGAAGTTTTTGCTTGGAGACACCCACAGTGCTTCTCCGGGGTGTATTTTTATGCCAGGATGAGGAAAGAGCAGTTATGTGATTCTGTGAGTAGATTTTGTGAGTCTTTCGGGGATCTGGGTACATCTGGCTCTGAAATGCCACAAACCAACCTGGACTTTTCGGAAGCCCAGGACGAGCTGTGTTTTTCTCTTGTTCATTTTTCATTTATTTTAGGAGGGAGGAATGGCCACAATTCAATCACATGGCACAGCTGAGGTCTGTCAGACAGCAAGGTTGTTTGAATCCCTGCTGAATCCTGCCCAGCTGGAGTGATGTGATGGGTTGGGGTGGTGTGGGAGAGGCCCTGGACTGGAACTCAGAAGCTCTGTGTTTGCATTCTTTAAATTGCCATGTGAACTTGAGCAAGTTGTTTAGCTTCTTGTGATCTCCTTTCCCTTATCTGGAAAAAAGTGGGTTGGACCACATTGCCCCTCAGAACTTGGCAGCATGGACTTTCCACTGGGTGACTTTGGTGTCACCAAATATGTTGTATCTCTTGGTTGTAAGTGTAGGTTAAGGGTGGGGTAGGTGGGGTGGGGATTGTGCTTGAGAAAAACATTGTTTTAATTTTAATTTAAATACTGAACCACAAAGTTAAGATTAACAAATTCTTTGCCCCAGTCTTCCTTTTCTGTAACCCTCAAGATGTTTAGAGGAACCAGCATAAGTAGACAGAGAAAGCATGAGCTTGAGAGCCACAAAAATTTGAGTTTGTATATCAGCTCTGCCATGGATTAGGGTGAGTTAATTTCTCTGAGTTGCAGTTCACTTACCTGCCAATTGGAACAATGACATGGGGTTGCCCCTGAGATCAGTAAGATAACGTGTTCAAAGTATCTTGCACACAGAAGGTGCTTGTTGAGCAGGCCCAAAATAGCGGCCTGTGTTATGTTATGTTTTAGTGTGTAGCTAGGGCTGGGACCCGGCTACGTTATGGTTAGTCCAGGTCAGAAACTCTGATTCAGTGTATATACTCAAGGTCATAAGCATTAGCTGGTGAGCATGCACCCCTTATGTAACCTGTTGCCAGCACACCTTCTTTGTTTGGCCTGCATATGAAAGGGCCTAGAGAAAAGACTTGGGGGCTAAATGGGGGCAAAATGGAGCTGGCTGGGGGCTGGCTAATGGCTGTGGATGCCTCTGAATAAAGGATGACCAATATTCCCACTGTGCCTCACATCTTCTTTCAATTGTCAGATCCTCGAACCTTGGTTCCTGGGCCTGAACCTCCCCTCACCCGGATAGCCCTTGAAAAATGGTTTGTCTCAATATCCTTGTGTTATGAGTGTTATTATCAGGTATTGGTCTGGGATTGTCCCAGAAGTCCTGGTGGATGCTGAACCTGGACCAGCTCTAGGGGTGTTTCTCCCTGTTCCTAAGCCTTATCCAGCTTCCTGGATTGGTGTCAGGAAGACTTAAAGCTGCCTGGGTCGGCTCTATACCCTCTTGGTTTCCTACCGACTTCCTGCCTCCTTCTCTGTGACATATAAACATACACATTTGACCTCTGCTATAGTTTGGATCTGAATTGTATCCCAAAATCTCATGTGTTAAAGTGTGGTCACCAGCCTATACTACTGGAAGGTGGTGGAGCGTTTAGGAGGCGGGGCCTGGTGGGAGGAAGTTAGATCATTGGGGGTGGGCCCTTGAAGGGGATACTGGGCTCTGGGCCCTTCCTCTTTTCCTCTGTTTCCCAGCCTTCGTGTCCCTCTGCCATAATGTTCTGCCTCATCACTGGCCCCAAAGCAGTGAGATCTAGCAGCCATGCACTGAAACCTCTGAAACCATGAGCCAAAACAAACTTTTCCTCTTTCAAGTTGATTGATCACAGGTATTTTATCACAGCCACGGGAAGCTAAGAGTTTCTGATGCAGGTATTGTCTTCTTTACAGCAAAAATAGCTTTTTATTGACCTTTCATGATATTCTTACAATGTCAGCAAGATACTATTTTTTGAGCAGTACCTTGCAATGTCTTATGCTCCCTTTACTGGGGCATAGGGCTCTATTATGCTGGGTTCCTCCAGGGGGAATGAGCAATCCTTTAGCTGGATGCTTTGGAGGGTGGTCCACAAACCTGCAGAAATAAGTGGCTTGATCTTCACTGCCTTAGGACAGAGTCTTAGGACAGAGTCCCTTTTTCCTTCATCAGAAGCACAGTCCTGGAAGGAATGACTCTGTCTAAAAATAGGGCGTTGGAGCTGCGGCTGCACCAGCAGATGGAGAGCCTTCCCATCAGCTTTGGGACAGGCCAGCTGATAAAGCTTTCTGGCCCAGATTACTCACGGCTGTTTTCCAGATCAAAGGGCCCTGGGGATGCCGGCCTCACGCCACACATCAGGTGCTTGTTATCAAATGCTTAAGTGAGGCAGGAACAGCTGGGTCAGCCTCCAAGCCTTGCCTACCAGATGGATTAGGAAGGGTTGGCGAGCTGAACTGTAGTCAGTTCTAAAACTCAGCAATCTCACTTCACCTGTACATATTTTTTTCTTTTTAGCTTGTATCAAAAGTTTAATTTTTGACTGGGCAAGGTGGCAGACACCTGTAATCCCCAGTGGCTTGGGAGGCTGAGGCAGGAGGATTGCGAGTTCAAAGGCAGCCTCAGCAATGTGAGGCCCTAAGCAACTCAGTGAGACCCTGTCTCTAAATAAAATACAAACTAGGACTGGGGATGTGGCTCAGTGGTCAAGTACCCCTGAGTTCAATCCCCAGTACCAAAAAAAAAAAAAAAAAAAGGTTGGATTTTCCCTTCCATTATTATAGCCTGGGTGGTCTAGCACAGGGGTTAATGGAGTGTATTCTGGAGCCAGAGTTCTTGGGTTTGAAGCCTGTTGTTTTGTTTTAAATTAACAAAATTAATTTTTTTATTTTTTTTATGAACAGTTTTAGGTTCATGGCAAAATTGAGCAGAAAGTACTAAGATTTCCTATATAGCCCTTATCTCTCCCACCCCAAACTCACCCACTATTAACAAGCCCAGACTGGTACATTTGTTACGATCAATGGAGACTGACATCATTATCACAGTTTACATTAGAGTTCAATCTTGCTGATGTACTTTCTATGTCTTTTGATAAATATATAATGACATGTATCCACCATTGTAGTATTCTACAGAGTATTGTTGCTGCTCTAAAATACTCTGCATAGTCATCCCTCCCGAGTGGCTGGTATTACAGGCGCGCACCACCATGCCTAGTCACAATGTTATTTTTAATAACAGGAATGAACCTCATGCCACTCATCTTGCTGAGGGCTTTGAATACCACTACTGGGCTGCACAGTAGGTAACCAGCATTGTTCTCCATTTTCAGATGGGGAAGTAAGGGGGTGACACCTGATGCAGGAGGCTCCAGGACCCCATTTCAGCACCATGCCTGGCATCATCTGGATTAGGCCAAGCATTTATATAGCTGACATTGCTCCTGGTACAGCCTTTCCTGTATTCTTGGAAAATAGCAGAGGGAGAGAGGTGGGAGGAACAGGTGGACACTCAGGCAATCTCCCTGTTTCCCTGGAGCTTCCCAGCACTAAGAAGATGCAGGAATCAGCTGGACATTCCAGAGGACTGGTGCAGCTACCTGCCGCACAGACAACTGCACCGTGCCTCCCTTTACCAGCCACCTAGATGGACAAAATCTCTCAGACAGCTGCCATTGTTAAGCCCTTGCTACATGCTGGGTACTTGGCAAAGTGTCCATTTGATCCTCCTCATAACTCTGCAAAGGATGAACATTTATCATCCTTATTTTTCAGATAAGGAAACAGGTCAGGGACAGAATTAGTAAGTGACAGGGATGGAAATCTGTCTGACCCTGCAGGCCACAGCCCCGGAAGGGCTGCATCCTGCAGGGAGTGTGTTGACACTGAGAAGAGGCTGAGGCTTCTGGCCAAGGAGAGGCACTTTCCAGGAAACAGTGCAAAAAGTGAAAAGGATTCATGGAGAAGGCCACCACATAGCCACATCCCACTAGTGTCCAGAAGAGAACTTCCTGAGTCCCAGGCTCTGGGTATGGCTTCCCTAGGGCTCAGCAAGTGCAGCCTGAGGTCAGGCTCTGTAATAACTTCTGCTGGAAGGGAGGCAGCCACAGGTTCCCAGACATTCCCTCCGGGACACCTGCCCTGAGTGCACTGGGACAGGCCCTGTGACCCGTCCTGAGGTTTCAGTTTATACACAGTCTCCATAGCAACCCCGGATCTCTGGGCTGTGTGTGGGGCAGACACATGACATATGACAGAAGTACTGGCAGGGGCTCTGGGTCAGACTGCCCTGGATGTCCAAGCAGATACTGCTGCCTTGAAACTCAAATCTGTGGAAAACACACGTAAGAATAGAAAGTACTGGAAGGGAAAAAAAAAAAAAAAACTTTTAGAATGTTCTACTCTTTTTTTTTTCCATTTTTAGCTTTTAATAAACTACTGAAAGCAAAAATTCTTATCTTTGGTCATTAATGTATCTTCAGAATCTATAACAGTGCTTGGCCTAGAAAGGAATTTCACATATTAATTGAAAACTTATTATTTTTTATTATTTTGATTCATTGTACACAAACGAGGTACAGCTATCATTTTTCTGGTTGTACATGAAGTAGAGTCGCACCATTTGTATAATCATACATGTGCATAGGGTAATGATGTTTGTCTCTTTCTATTATTTTCCCTCCCCCCC
>JAJEJO010047981.1:0-35028 GCA_020662805.1 Glaucomys volans
TATGATGTTTTTCAGTTCAAACTTCACCTAACCAATGGAGCTGCCGTGCATGCTCCTCTGCTCAGAAATGACATCCATCACCATAATTGTGAGTGCCTTCTAAGGCCCAAGGCCAACTTCCCTAAACAGCAATATACCAGGTGAATCCTGACCAGGATGAGTGTCTTTGTAGGGTCATGCTCCTGTGGCCTGGGTTAGGCTTGGTGAACTATGAATCCTGGGGCATGCCTGCATCACTCCCTGGTCCACTACACTTGGTGGGGACCAATTGTCTGGAGCAGGTTCCCCATTCCCAGGACATCATGATGCCTCCTGTGGCCCAGTGAACACATGACCCCTGTGGATATGGATGGTAAGACAGCATATCAGGCTTCAGCAGTGTACCTTATCTTGGATGGAGTCAGATGTTTCAAAACTAGAGGGGCCCCGCCCACAACACATGCCACTACCTCTTCTACTGGTATAAGAGTTAGGATTGCTTTTATGGAAAACAAAGTACCACTGGGACTTATCTTCTTCCTCTATCCTCCTACCAGCACAGCTGTCTGAGCCCTTGTCATAATGACTCCTCCACAGAAGCCAAGACCTGAAGAGTTTCTGATTGCCATGCAACCGTGGCGTCTTTGTGCTGTGATGAGCCTTTCTGTGACTCCTGGCAGTATGTGCCATCCAGCTAGGATAACAGCCAAACCCCTCAGGGAAACTCAATTTGCATGAGGTCCAGCAACATGCCCTGGGGAGGGACAAAACCTGTATTCTCCTACAGGATCCAGAAAATTCCATGCCCTTCCATACCAAACTCCTTCATGCCAGCCATTTCCACACTACGTATGGTAACTCTCCTCTATTTTGTTTTCATGTCCCAGGAGCACTGGTTAACAAGTCAGTCATTTCTTGAGTGGGAACAAAAGAAGGGTAGCAGCAACTGACAGTTCAATGACAGGACTTTTGGCAAATAATCTCACTGCAAGAAATGTTGAGAGGAATTTCTGCCCACAGAAACACTGGAAGTTTGAAATTGTGCCCCAGAAAAATTCCTCTTCCCAAATACTAGTGCATGTGATATATTGAATGCCATTTCATCCTGAAAGACAACAATGAAGTCCCTATATGTGCTAATTGTGAACTTCAAATGCAAAAATGGAAAAGAATGAAATTGGACTAAGAGTTTAGGTTCACATATCAGTCCAGAAAAGACATCTGGGGCTCACCTGCTTCCTTTTCCCTCTTCCAAGCCCAACTGGAAAAGAACTGTTCTTGAAGTCTCCTCCAAAGTAGAAAGAACTGCAGGAGATTCCAGTTGTTATGGCAACCGTGAGGCCCTTGCACTCTCATATGTCCATTCTGTGACTGTAGGAGGTATGTGCAACAGAGGTAGGATGACAGTCAAGATATTCTTGGATTTGTACCCACTGTTTAGCACTTCTTCAAGGAAAAGCCTGGGAGGCATTTAAAGAATGAGACATATGTGAACAGTTTGGGATTATAAGGACTTGGTGTTTAGAAGTGAAAGAGTCCATCATTTTCTCTTGGTACCAAAGACCAAATCATTTAATACTTTGTACAAATGCATTCCTATTGGATTACAGTACAACTCCCAGCTTCCCTCAGATGATTGTCTTCTCATTGAGCAGCTACAGCACACCTGTTCCATAAAGGGACAGGGATAAATCTTTATCTCCTCATTGCTCCCTAGATAAATTGATTTGACCTGCACCAAAGATGCAGTCTGGATTTTTTTCAGAAGCAATCTACAGAATTTGATAGAAATAATTTAGTAGTGCCTTGAGATGGTTTTTCCGCAAAGCATATTACATATTCAGGTCTTCAGAACATGTGTCCTCTACCTCAAGGAGCCTCTTCAGATCATGCCAAACCTTCAAAGCCTCAACATTTCCTCCTCTGATCAATTAAGTAAACACAAGATGGTTGGAGTAGTATCAGATTTAATTGGAAGCCCATTATAAACAGAGTATACACAAGCAGCTGTGGTTCCACCCAGAATTATTTCCCCCAGAGACCTCAATATCTAAAAGGAAGTATTCCTGGAGATGAGAAAACTCTCAGGAAGTTATAATTGTCTCATTAATATGCTGGCAAGTACATTGAATGAGCAAGTTCTACAAGATGAAAATGCTTACCAGGGTCTAAAATTGATTTTTTCCCATTTTTGCATTCTGAATTTCAGATTATCTCATATTGGGATTCATTCTTTCCTTTCAGTAAGAAATGACAGTCAAAATATAGTCTGCATTAGGGCTTGTGGAGAAGCTTTCTGGGGTTCACTCCAGTCTCTGCAAAAGAAATGGACTTCTACAAATTAACATTCCCCAAAACAAGCACAATATCATCTTGAATACAGAGTGAAGTAGGAAATGTACAGTTACACAGGGCCCTGGATTTAGACCATTTTTTTGTGCATTGCATTTTTATAGACATCATTTTTCAAAGACTTGTCTGCAGTGGTTCTGAATGCAAAAATTAACTTCTGCTGATATCATTCAGGAGTCACGGTGGTTAGGTATAGCTTGATTTCCCTGTATCATTCAAATTTCGGACTCATCCTGTCCTCATCACGCACTTGTTTCTTCCTCAGTTTCACCTTCTTAGAGGATCTTTGTGCCAGGATCTGTGACACAGTCCTCCAGTCTTCTTCTATGAGCTGCTGTTTAAGGGTTCTTGGAAATGTGCCGGAGGACCCTCGCTCAGACAGGCGATAGGCAGTTCCAAAGAATTACACCTTAAGTGAGGACACATTGTGAAGGTGCTTCTGCATCAACAGGTGAGGAGAAGGTCCCATTGGAAAACCACAGCAAGACAATTTCTGATTGCACCTTAATAGTAAGGTAACAGCAGAAGTGGTGGTGGCTGGCTAGTGGAGTAAGCATAAATGTCTCTCCTCCTTTGCCAGAAGCTTGCTTGCCCCTTTCACAAATGTTTAGTGATTAATTCCTCCTGTCATTTTTGAGGAGCTCAGGACCTCCTCTTGTCTTTGAACATGTCCAAACTCCCAGATTCCAGCTGTCGTCTGTTGGGGCATTCCTGGAAAGGTGTGACATCCCAGCAGAGTTGGTGTGAAGTTTTCCAGATCAAAATTCACCTACACCGCCATGATTCCCAGCATGGTCCTCTGCTCTGGAATGTCATCATTGATGATTGGGAGTTTCTGTTATATGCCTAGGCCTGTTTTCTAACCCATCAATGTACCAGGTGAGTGAAGATCAGGAGGAGTCTCTTCTCAGAGCCACGCCACTGAGGTCAGTGCTAGGTTTGGTGACTCATGTATCTTTGAGCACCTCCATATGTCTCCCTACTCCGCTTAATTGTTGGGGAATTATGGTCTGCAGGTGAGTCCCTATTCCCAGGAAAACATGATTCCTGCTGCGTCCAAGTGAGCACAAAGTTCCCTCAAAATTTTGGAGTATTTGTTAGCCAATCATGCTTCAGCAGTGTCCCTTATCTTTGATGGAGCCTGATGTCTTCAACCCAGGGGATCCACACCACAAGACACTCTGATTTCACTTTGCCTGGGCTAAGAGTTTAGGATCAAATGACAGGCCAGCAAAGACCCCTGGGACTTGCCTGCTTCCTCTTCCCTCTTCCAAGCACAGTTGGAAAAGAACAGTTCTTGAAGTCTCCTCCACAGTAGATAGAACATGAAGAGATTCCAGTTGCTATGGCAACCCAGAGGCCATTGCACTCTTGTATGTCCATTCTGTGACTGCAGGAGGTATGTGCACCAGAATTAGGATGACAGTCAAGATATTCATAGAAATCAAAGTTGCCCAAGGCCTAGCAACAAGCCTGGGGAAAAGGAAAAAACCTTCATTCTACTGAATGAGTCCGAAAATTCCACCCACTCCAATCCAAACTCCAGCCTACCAATCCCTTTCACTCTGCATACTGCTGCTCTACTCTTTCTTTCTCTCATGTATCAGGTGGTCAGAGAAACACATTAGGCATTTCTTGAGTGGGATCAAGACCAAGGTAGCAACACATTGTGGAAACACAAAGGACTGACTATTCAATGGACAGGATTTTCAGCAAATTATTGCATTTAAAGAATATTGAGAGGAACTTTGCACACATAGCTACTGGACTGCCGGGGTCCAGCCCTAGTGGTGGGTAGTGGTGGCCTCTTGTAGTGGAATGGCACTGGTGAGGTGGAGAAAATGGCAACACAGATTCAGTGATCTGAGGCTAAGTTCTGTTCTAACTTTATTTTTTCTACATACCATTTTTATATGTTAACTTCTAGCTTGAGTACAATATCTTGAGGCCACACAAAAGGAAACTGACACAAACTATAAAACAATAGGCAAAACATATTAGCAGATTAAATATTATCAACTCTTCATAATGTTTTTAAGTATTCTTTTATATAATCTTTAACTAGTTCTACTTTCCATATTACTGGGAACATTGTGCACAAAAGCCATTTCTATGAACAATATATAAGCTTACACTATGTGGTTAATAATTAGTTTAATAGGAACAATATCTCTTACTAGATTACACCTACTGCTTTTGCCCAGTAAGCATTAGCCTGTCTTGCCCAAGAAAACTGGTCAGAGCAAATAAGAATATACCAGCGTTTTACATATTTTAAATATTCAAAAAAGGGGAGATGAGCTTTCCATGTACACTTTTCATTATAATATACTTGATGCCAAACAAAGTGTATTCTGCCAGTGGGAGATAAAGGGGGGATCTAAATCTAAGGGAACAGAAGCTGGCTTCCTAGGAGGATACCATGGTTTTCCATTAACCAAGAAAGCATTACCAAATGATGCCTGAATTGTTCGAACAATTTCTCTAGCCTTAAAACTTTGGTTGTGACTTGTTTTTCTGGAGTTAAGGCGGAAGCAATGTGTTTTTCTGCCCTAGGTCATCTGGAAGTAGTCCCCATCCACAGTGCCATTTAGCGCAAGTTGCTGGAAATGAGCCTAGCATTCTTTCCAAGAATTACTTTTATCACTCCAGAACAAGGGCCTTTCTTGGTTGTATACCATATGATTAGCTGTTTGATTCTTGTTTCTAAGTTCCCTAAGATCCTAGAATTCCCAGAAATAAAATATAATATTATTCCCAAGCATAGGCAAATTAAACAAGACAACAGGAAACAGCAGCCCCACTTTCCAGGAAGATGAGACCTTGCAAACATCTTTATTTCTCAGTGGAATCCTTGTCAAGCACAGAGGGGAATTGAAGAGGGCACAAAACTGGACATTTTACACATGAATAGGGATGTGTTATTTT
Organism: Glaucomys volans; assembly: GCA_020662805.1. Taxonomy (NCBI): domain Eukaryota; kingdom Metazoa; phylum Chordata; class Mammalia; order Rodentia; family Sciuridae; genus Glaucomys; species Glaucomys volans. The sequence goes on from JAJEJO010047981.1 coordinate 5,260, forward strand.
TTCTCGCAGAAAATATTATTTATGGATCACAGGATTCAATAGATCCTGTGAGTCATCAAGTCCTCCCATTCTCTATACATATTTGCAGACTGTGCCCCATGAATTTTCTGAAATACTCTCATACTTACAGGAGGAGGTTTAGCAAAGGAAACCCACCATTTCCAAGCACCCCAATACATGAAGTGAAATCAAGATTTAGCACATCCACTCTGATATGCATTTGAGCACACTGCATAGCAGTTCCTCAAGAAAAAGCCTGAGAGGCATGAAAAGAATGAATCAGGTATGAGCGGTTTGGAATTATAAGGGTTTGGTGTTCAGATGTGAAAGAGTCCATCATTCCATCATTTTCTCTTGGTCCCAAAGATCAAATCATATCATATTTTGCACAAATTCATTCTTATTCTACTATGACACAACTCCCAGTATCCCTCAGAAAATGTTCTGCTCAATGAGCAGCTACAGCACACTTGTTCCTTATAGGGACATGTGTAAATTTATCTCTCCTCATTACTCCCTAAATAATTTGATTTGACCTGCACCAAAGATGCTCTCTCAATTGTTCACAACAGTTATCTACAGAATTTGATAGAAATAATTTTGTTCTGCCTTGGGGTCGTTCTTCTGCAAAATATATTATAAAGTCAGGTCTTCAGAACATGCAGTCCTCTACCTCAAAGAGCCTCTTCAATTCAAGCCAAATCTCCAAAGTCTCAACATTTCCTCCTCTGATCAATAAAGTAAAGAAAAGATGGTTGGAGAAGTATCAGATTAAATTGGAAGCCCATTTTGAACAGAGAATTCACAGAAGCTGTGGTTCCAGCCAGAAATATTTTGCCAGAAATCATATTTCTAAAGAGGCAGTATCCCTTGAGATGAGACAACTCTCAGGAATGCAGAATATATAATTGTCAATTAATATGCTGGCAAGTGCATTGAATGAGCAAACTCTACAAGATGAAAATGCTCACCAGGGTCTAAAATTGATTCTTTTCCATTTTCACATGTTGAAGTTCAGATTATCACATATTGGGATTCATTCTTCCTTTTCAGAAAGAATTGACAGTCAAAATATAGTCTGCATTAGGGTTTGTGGAGGAGAAGCTTTCTGGAATCACTCCAGCCTCTCTGCCAAATAAATGAATTTCTACAACTCAACATTTCCCAAAGCAACCACAATATCAACTTGAATACAGAGTGATGTAAACAAAATCCCGTTACACGTTGCTCTCAATTTGCACAGTTTTATTGCGTTTCCATTTTTATAGACGTCATTTTTCAAAGACTTGTCTGCAGTGGCTCTGAATACATAAATTAACTTCCACCGATATCACTCAGGAACCACAGGAGTAATATATAGCCTGGTTGTCCTGTATCATTCAGTTTCCAGGCTCATGGGGGTAAAGTTTTGATACTGGAGGGTTGGCAAGAGTCTCCCTGAGATCAAGGACTGCATGTGCTGCAGGTCTGACTATGTGACATTCTTTTCAGAAAAATTGCCCCAAGGCAGAACTAAATAACTTTTATCAAATGCTCTACATGGGTATGTAGAGAATTTCTGCCAGAAAAATTTGTTGCATTTCAAATCCCAATGAGAGTTGTTAATCACCAAGGAGCAATTATTGGAGGGATCAATGGGGGCATGTGGCAGTAGGAGATGTCAGTCCTAGTAGGAATAATTATATTCTCTGGTCTGTGGTGCTAAATGGATTGAGGGAATCTTTCATGCTTGAACACCAATCCCTACCCATTGCAAGTTGCTCATCCCTGTCTCATTTCTCTCATTCCTCCTGAACTCTTCCTTGAGTAAATTCTTACCAGTTGGGCCAAATGCATACCCCAATGGAAGTTCTGGAACTTAGTTGTCCCCTCAGGTACGTGGGTCCTTAAAAATGTTGGTTTATGTGAAAAAAAGTCCTTTTCCTAATTAGGGAATGTCTCATCATCTTGTCGAGGCAGTGTGCCAATATGTACAGGCAACACAGGATGACTCCTGGGAACTGTGAATCCATGAACAATATTTGCCCAGAGAAATAACCATCTGAATTCAGGTTTCAAACTTCCATTATTTATGTTTACAGGAATTCCTCTCATCAATTCCTGCAGTGAGATTACTTCCAGAAAGTCCTATCCATTGAACTGTCATTCCCTCTCCACAAAAATGCTGCTACCCTGGATTTGAACCTAATCAGGATGAACTTAACTTGTTTGCCAGGGCTCCTGAAACATGAAAGCAAAACAAGGAGAGCTCTAGTATGCAGAGCAAAAGGGGCTGGCATGCTGGAGTTTGGTTTGGAAGGGCGTAGAATTTTCTTACTCCTGTAGGAGAATGCATATTTTTTTCTTTCCAGGGGATGTTACTGGGCCTTGGGCAACATGTGTTTCCATGCATTTCTTGGCACAAACTGCCTGCGATCACAGAAAGGACATATGACAGGATAATGGCACCAGGGTTGCAATGACACTGGGAATATCTTCAGGTTCTTGCTAAGGTGGAGAATCTCTCAAGAGAAGATCCTACCCAGCTGTTCTGGGGCGAGGGAATAGGACTCAGGTGCGTGCCAGTGTTTTCTATTGGACACAAAAGCCATCGTATTCTGTTGACACATGAAAAGAGGAACCAGGGTGTGTAGTGAGCATGTCTCCTTGGGCTTTGTGACATCCCATTTCATCCAAGATAAGGGACCCTGCTGAAAGCTGACAGGATGAAATACCATCGCTATCCACAATGGGATGGTGTGCTCACAGGACTGCAACAAGCATTGTGATTTATTAGGAACTGGGAAATCCCCACAGACTTGGTCCTTACATGGTAGAGTTGCCCCAAGAGATGATCAGGGGTGCCCAGAACATGTCAAGAATTCAAGCAGAGGTCCCAGGGCATGGCCCTATGATGACACTGCTTGTGGACTGGACTCTCTTGGTACATTGCTGAGTGGCCAAACTGGCCTAGGGCATTGAGAGCCTCTCACAATGATGTCCAAGGTCATATCAGAGAAGAGGAGCTTGTGGGGTGCCTCGGTGAATTAGGTGAATTTGAACTGGGAAACATCACAAAAACTCTGGTGTGATGCCATAACATTCCATGACTGCCACAAAAGGATAGAACTGGAACCTGGGATTTTGGACTTCAAAGGACATGTGAGGGGAGGCTGAACTCCCCAATGTGGAGAGAGGTGAGTTCATCACTAAGATTTTAGGATGGAATCTAGCAAGTTGCTGGCAATCTAGATGATACATTTTATGGTCACTGCAAGGGCCAGGCCCCAACACCTCTGCTGTTGTCTCACTTATAATTACGGTGCACTCAGGTATTTTCTTGCTATAATTTTCCAAGGGGCCCTTTAACTCACGCTTTCAGGCAGAAACACTTTCACAATGTGTCTTCACTTCAAGTTCAATTCTCTAGACCTCTCCATGGCCTGCATAAACAAGTACCCCAAGCAGATATAGAAGGACACCTTAACCAGCAGAATGAAGATGCCAATTCTAGGCCACTGTCACATGCCCTGGAACAAAGAGCCTCCAAAAATATGATATTGAGGGATGAAAAAATGTCTGATGTGGGCAGAATGAGCACAATGTTACAGGGCATCAAACAACATTTGAACATGACTCCATCTGTAACAGAGGAAGGGGAGAAAAGGTGGAAACTGAATATGCAAACATGGAAGTGTGAAGGATAATGCAGAAGTGTGTTGGGGAGGAAGTCAGCATCTCTGAGGGGAATCTAAAAGAGGATGTCATGTGCGAGGGCTCCCAAACATTCCAGGAACTTTCTTCACCTGAAAGTGATATGGAAAAACAGCAAGAACTAGAGACCAGAATGGTGTAAGCAAAAATAGTTACTGATCAAAATTGCAATTGCTTGGGATGGAAATGCACTCCCCCATGGATGACTCTACACTGAATCCTAAAAGGGAGACCTCATTAACAGTGTAAAGATATAGCATTCCTTACATATGACGTGGTAGGAAAGAACTTCTTACACCATAGCATGTATACCCCTGCATATTGAATTACAAAAGCATAAATGTGCCTTCAGAGCACTGAATGATGCCTCTGGAAGTAAAGTGTGCAGCACAACATCAAAAACAATAACTCTGTTATGATTCAACATTGAAGACACAATACAGGCAAAATTGAAACTTGAAAAACAGAAAAGACAATGGAAATTGGGAAGGTGTGATTGAACTGAGGGCACAGGGAAAGGCGGCCATAGAGCTCTTCAAAATTCCATGTTCTTATTTGTAGGAAGTGCAGGCATCCACAACAATCATGCAACATACCTAATGTCTCTGATATCATTTCTTCATTAGGATTATTTTAAATCAGCTTTCCTGGTTCATCCATGCACTAACATCAGAGTCAAATCATTCTAATTTCCTTGATAAAACTGAGAACATAACATTCTTCACCCATCCCTGCACAGCATCTCTTAGCCATCCTTCAAAATGAACAAGAGTCTGAAAAAGTGCTTCCTTAGAAATACACCTCAACATTGAGTGATACAGGGAATCCAGGCATTATATAACCACCTTGGTTACTGCTTTATATAAGCAGAAATTACCTTTTCCACTCAGTGCCAGTTCATATAAATCTTAATTAAATTATGTCTATAAACATGCAACATGTATAGACCCAGGGCCACGTGCAGCTGGGATTTGTCTACATCTTTTGGTTGTCAACTTGATATTGTGTTTGTGGTGGACAAGGTTTCAGAGTACAGCACCACTTCTTTTGCAGAGACTGCAGTGAGCCCCACAAAGTGTCTCCCTCCCAAACACTGGTGCCATTGATATTTGAATTGTCATTCCCTGCTGAAATGCAGCAAAGAAGTCCCAATAGGTTCTCACCCTAAACTTCAAACTCCAAGAAATTAGAAGAATCCATTTTAGTCCCCGGTGAGCATTTTTTTTGTTGTAGAACTTCCTGATTCATTACCCTAATTAGCATATCATTGAGAAAGTTACAACCTCTGTGTTCCTGAGAGATGTTTCATATTCAGGAGTACCAAACTTTAGTGAATCTAGATCTCTGTGGAAGCACTTTTTCATGTCATCACAGCTGCTTGCTGAGCGGTCTCTTTTGAATGAGTATGCAACTACATCTGAGACTTATTCACACATTTTATGTTCTCTTGATTGAAGAGTGGAGGAAATGTTGTGATACTGGAAAGATGGCATGATCTGAAGAGTCTCCCTAGTCAAGGACTGCATGTCCTTCAGGTCTGACTATGTGATATTCTGTTCAGAAACATTACCCCAAGGTAGAACTCAATAATATCTTTCAAATTCTCTAGATGGGCTTGAAGGAAATTCCTGCTAGACAACTTTTCTGCGCTTAAATTCCAAACACGAGTTAGAGCTGGGAGACAATTATTTGTCCCTGTCAATTTCAGGAAAAAGAGAATTGTCACTCATAAAGGAGCAATTATCTGATGGAACCATGGGGGCATGTGGCAGTAGGAGAAGTCAGTCCTAGCAGGAAATATTATATGCTCTGGGCTGTGGTACCAAAGAGATTTGAGGGAATCCCTCATGCATGATCACAAGGTCCATCGATTGCAAATTGCTCATCCCTGTCTCATTGTATTTATTCCTCCTGACCTGTTCCTTGAGTAAATCCTTACCAGCTGGGCCAAAAGCATACCCAGTGGTAGTTCTGCTCTTTGAATTTCACCTCAGATAAGTGGGTACTTGAAAAAGTTGGTTTATGTGGGAAAAGATCTGTTCTTATTTAGGGAATGTCTCATCACCTTTTTGAGGCACAGTGTGTCAATATATACAGGGAACAAGGGATGGCTCCTTGGAACTGAGAATCCATGAATATTTGCCCGAAGAAGCAACCATCTGAATTCAGGTTTCAAATGTCCATTAGGTATGTTTACAAGAATTCCTCTCATTAATTCCTTCAGCGAGATTATTTGCAGAAAGTCAAATCCATTGAACTGTCATTACCTCTCCACAAAATGCTGTTACTCTGGGTTTTATCCTAGTCAGGATGAGCTTAACTTGTTTCCCATCACTCCTGAGACATGAGTGTAAAGCAAGGAGAGCTCTAGTATGCAGAGAGGAAGATGTTGGCATGTGGGAGTTTCTTTGGGAAGGGCATGGAATTTTCTTGTCCATGTAGGAGAATGCAGGTTTTCTCTTTCCAGGACTTGTTACTGCGCCATGGGCAATGTGTGTTTCCATGCATTTCTTGGCTCTCATCCTATCTACAGTGCACATACCACCCTATATACATTGCACATACTGCCTGCAGTCTCATAAACGCCATATGACAAGATAATGGCATCAGGGTTGCAATGATGACTGGAATATCTTCAGGTTCTTTCTAAGGTGGAGGATCCCTCAAGAGAAGTTTCTGCCCAGCTGTTCTGGAAAGGGGTATTAGGAATCAGGTGAATGCCATGGTCTTCTTTTTGGCCAAAAATGCCATTGTATCCTGTTAGCACAGGAGAAGAGGAATCAGGGTGTGCAGTGGGTGTGTCCCCATGGGCGTTGTGACATCCCATTTCATCCAAGATAAGAAACCCTTCTTATAGCAGACAGGATGAAATATTGTCCATTTTAAGGATGGGCTGGTGTGCTCACAGGACTACAAGAATCATTATTATATATTAGGAAATGGGAACCTCCCAAGGACTTCATCCCCACCTGGTAGAGTTGACCTGAGAGATGGTCAGGGGTGCCCAGGACAGGCAGGACACAGCCAAGCACAGTCAACAAAGGACATGGCTCTATAAAGACACTCCTTTTGGTCTGGACTCTCTCAGTATAATGGTGAGTGGCCAAACTGACCAAGGGCATTTAGAACCTCTCACAATGATGGTGAAGCTCATTTCAGAGAAGAAGAGCACTCTTCTCTGAACCTCCGTGTGGTGGTTCAGTGAATTAGGTGAATTTGAACTGTGAAACTTCACACCATCTCTGGTGTAATGCAACACATCTCCATGAATGCCCCAAAAGGAGACAGCTGGAACCTGGGATTTTGGACTTTGAAGTGCAAGTGAAGAGAGGTTTAACTCCCCAAATAGCAGAGGAGTGAGTTCATGACTAAATGGAAGCTAGCACTGGGTGGAAATACAGAAGAGATATTCTATGGTCACTGCAAGGGCCAGTCTCCAGCACTTCTGCTGTTGTCTTACAATTCTGGTGCACTCAGAAATTTTCTTGCTATGTTTTTCTCAAGGGACCCTTTTCCTCAACCTTCCATGCAGAAACAGTTTCACAATGTTTCTTCACTTTAGGTGTAATTCTCTTGATCTCCCTTTGCCCTGTCTAAAGGAGGAATCTCTGCAGATTTAGAAGGATACCTTATCCAGCAGAAGGAGGATTCCAATTCTAGGCCAGTGTCACACGACCTAGAAGAATCATCTCCAATAATATGAAATTGAGGGATGAAACAAGTGCCTCATGAGTGCAGATGAGCACATTGTTACAGGGAATCAAACAACATTTGCACACGGCTCCATCTGAAACAGAGAATGGTAGAAAATGTGACTGCAGAATATTCAAACAGGGAAGTGCAAAGGACATTTATTGTGCAGTAAATGCAGAAGTGTGTTGGGGAGGAAATCAGCATCACTGATGGGACACTAAAAGAAGTTCTCTTGTGATTGGACTCCCCAAACATTCCAGGAACCTTCCTCACCTGAAAGTGGTGTGCAAGAATAGCAAGTACAGAGGTTAAAGTGGTGTAAGCAAGCATAGTTACTGATCACAATTGCAATGCTGAATACCGAAAATTCTTCCTCCAATGTTGACTCTACACTGAATCTTACAAGAAATACCTCATTAACACAGTGCATATTTAGCATTCCTGGCATATGACATTGTAGGGAAGGACTTCTGTCACCATAGCATGTATACCCCAACACATTGAAGTACACAATTACAAATTTGCCTTTGTATCACTGAATGATGCCTCTGGAAATTAAGTGTGCAGCACAAACTCGCAAATCTCAAAAACAACAACTCTCTTATGATTCAACATTGAAGACACAATACAGGCAAAATCCAAACTTGAAAAACAGAAAAGAAACGGAAATTGTGAAAGTGTGTTTGGACTTAGGACACAAGAAAAGGAGGCCGTAGAGCCCTGCAAATTTCGCTGTCCTTATTTGTAAGAATTGCAGGCATCCACACCAATCATACCACATACCTAATGTCTCTGATACCATTTCTTCAATAGCATTATCTTAAATCAGCTTTCCTGGTTCATCCTAGCACTAAAGTTGGAGTAAAATCATTCCCATATCCTTGATAAAATTGAGGATGTAACATTCTTCATCCATCCCTGTACAGCATCTCTTAGATATCCTTCAAAATGAACAAGAGTCAGAAAACATGCTCCAATAGAAATACACCTGCATTATGAGTGATACAAGCAAACTAGGCCTTACATGTACAAGCCTTACATGTACACTCCTTACATGTATCCAAAATCTGTGGGTACTGTTTGATATCCACAGTAATTACCTTTTGCATTCAGTGCCACTTAATACAAGTCTTCATTAAATTATGTCTCTAAACATGCAAGGTACTCCAATATTTGTACATCCAGGGCCACATGCAGCTGGGATTTGTCTACACCTCTCATTTTCAAGTTAATATTTTGTTTGTGTTGGGAACATTTGAGGAGTACAATGCCACTTCTTTTGCAGAGAGACTGCAGTGCTTCCCAGAAAGTGTCTTCCTCCCAAAAAATAGCTCCATTGATATTTGGAATGTCATTCCCTGCCGAAAGGCAACAATGAAATCCCATATGTTCTCATCTTAAACTTCAAACTCCAAGAAGTTTGAAGCTTCCAATTTTGGCCCTGGTGAGCATTTTCTTGTTGTACAACTTGATGATTAATTACCCTTGCCTGTATGCCATTGAGAAACTTACAATTTCTGTGTTCCTGAGAGATGTTTCATATTCAGGACTACCAAATCTTAAGCAATCTAGATCTCTGTGGAAGCACTTTTTATGCCATCAGAGTTGCTTGCTGAAGGGTGTCTTCAGAATGGGTTTGCAACTACATCTGAGATTTATCATTATATTATATGTTCACAAGATTGAACAGTGGAGTAGAGGTTGTGATACTGGAGGGTTTTCATGATCTGAAGATTCCCTCTGAGACAAAGACAGCATGTTCTGTAGGTCTGACTATGTGATATTACTTTCAGAAATATTGCCCCAAGGCAGAACTCATTCATTTCTTTCAAATTCTCTGGATGAGTTTGTAAAAAATTCCTGCCAGAAAACTTGTTGCACTTCAAATCAAAATGACGAGGTAGTGCTAGGTGACAAGTGTATGACCCTGTCCCTTTCAGGAAAAAGAGAGTTGTTACGCATCAAAGAGCAATTATGCGAACTATGGGAACTATGGGGGTATAGGGAAGTAGGAGAAATCAGTCCTAGTAGGAAATATTACATGTTCTGGTCCATGGTACCACCGAGATTTGAGGGAATCTTTCATTCATGAACACTAAGCACTTTGCATTGCAAAGTGGGCCAAATGCACAGCCCAGTGAAGGTTCTGGAACTTGGTTTTCATCTCAGGTAAGTGGGTACTTGAAAAAGTTTGGTTATGTGGGAAAAGTCCTTTTCTTAATCAGGGAATGTTTCATCACCTTGTTGAGGCACAGTGTGTCAATACACACAGGGAATATGGGATGGCTCCTGGGACCTGTGAAATCATGAATAATATTTGCCAAGAGAAATAACCAGCTTAATTCAGGTTTCAAATTTCCTTTAGTTATGTTTAGAGGAATTCCTCTCATCAATCCCTGCAGTGAAATAATTTGCAGAAAGTCCTATCGATTGAACTATCATTCCCTCTCCAAAAAATGCTGCTACCCTGGATTTGATCCTAGTCAGGATGAGCCTAACTTGTTTGCCAGTGCTCCTGAGGCATGAGTGTAAAACAAGAGAGCTGTGGTATGGAGAGGGGAAGTGGATGGCAAGTAGAGATTGAATTGGAAGGGTGTGGAATTTTCTTACTCATGTGGGAGAATACAGATTTTTTTCTTTCCAGGGGATGTTACTGGACCTTGGGTAACATGTGCTTCCATGTATTTCTTGGCTCTCACCCTTTCTGTGGTGCACATACCGCCTGAAGTCACAGAAGGGCCATATGACACAATAATGGCATCAGGGTTTCAATGACAACTGGAATATCTTCAGGTTTTGCTAAGGTGGAAGATCCCTCAAGAAAAATTCCTGCTCAGCTGTTCTGAGAAGCGGGAATAGGAATCAGGAGAGTGCCAGTGTCTTCTGTTTGGCCACGAATGCCATCATATTCTGTTAACACGTGAGAAGGGGAAGCAGGATGGGTAGTGGGCATATGCCCTTGAGCTTCGTGACATCCCATTTCATCCAAGATAAGGGACCCTGCTGAAAGCTGACAGGATGAAATACCTTCAATATTCACAATGGGGTGTTGTACTCACAGACTGCAACAAGCATTATGATTGTTCAGGAAATGTAAACCCCTCAAGAGCTTGTTTCCCACCTGTTAGAGTTGACCTAAGTGATGATCAGGGGTGTCCAGGCCAGGTGGGTCACCAAGCCAAGCAAAGTCCCCAAGAACATGGCTTTACGAACACAATACTTCTGGTCTGTACTCTCTCTGTACACTGGTGAATGGCCTAACTGGCATAGGACATTTAGAGTCTCTCATGATGTGGCCAAGTTCATTTCAGAGAATAGAATTATGTGGGGTGGCTCGGTGAATTAGCTGAATTTGAACTGGGAAATATCACACCCACTCTGGTATGATGCCACACTTTTCCATGAATGCCCCAACAAGAGACAGCTGAAACCTGGAATTTCAGACTTCAAAGTACAAGTGAGGAGAGGCTGAATTCCCCAATGTGGAGAGAAGTGAGTTCATCACTAAATATTTAGAATGGAAGCTAGCATGTTGCTGGCAAACTATAAGAGACATTCTATGGTCACAGCAAGAGCCTGATAACCAACAAGTACCAACAACCAACCAAGTACCAAGTACCAACAACCAAGTACCTCTGTTCTTGTCTTACAATTATGGTGCATTCCAAATGTATCTTGAAATAATTTTCTGAGGGGGCTTTTACCTCACCCTTTCATGCAGAAACATGTTCACAATGAATCTGTCTATTTAGGTGTAATTCTCTTGATGTCATTATGCCCTGTGTAAACAAGGACCCTCTGCAGATTTAGAAGAACACCTTATCCAGCAGAATAAAGATTCCAATTCCAGGCCAGTGTCACATGCCCTAGAGCAATGCTGCTCCAAAAACATGAAATTGAGAGATGAAACAAGAGCCTCATGAGTGCAGGTGAGCACATTGTTACAGGGCATCAAAGGACATTTGAACATGCCTCCATCTGAAACAGAGAATGGTAGAAAATGTGGATACTGAATATTCAAACATGGAAGTGTAAAGGATATTTCTTGTGTAGTAAATGCAGAGTGTGTTGGGGAGGAAATCAACATCTCTGAGAAGTGGTCTTGTGAGTGGACTCCACAAACATTCCAGGAACTTTCTTCACCTGAAAGTGGTATGCAAGCACAGGAAGAACTAGAGGCCAGATTGGTGTAAGCAAGCAAACTTACTGATCACAAGTGCAATTGCTGAGTAGTGAGAAGCCTTCCCCCAATGTTGACTCTACACTGAAACTTACAAGGGATACCTCATTAACACTGTGAAGATTTAGCATTCCTGGCATATGACCTGCTAGGGATGGACATCCTTCACCATAGGATGTATACCCCAGCACATTGAGTTACACAAGTACAAATTTGCCTTCGGACCACTGAATGATGCCTCTGGAAATATGGAGTGCAGCGCAACATCACCAATCTCAAAACAAAAACTCTGTTATGATTCAACATAGAAAACACAATGCAAATGACATCCTAACTTGAAAAATAAAAAATATGAAAGAAAATTGGAAAGGTGTGATTGAATTTAGTGCACTGGAAAAGGAGGCCAGAGAACACTTCAAAATTCCATGTCCTTATTTGTAGGAATTGCAGGAATTCCCAACAAACAACCATGCCACTTACCTAATGTCTCTGATATCATTTCTTCAATAAGATTATTTTAAAAGGCTTTCCTGGATCATCCCTGCACTAACATTAGCATCAAATTATTCTCATTTCCTTGATAAAATTGAGAACATAGCATTCTTCACCCATCCCTGAGCAACATCTCTTAAACTTCTTTCAAAATTAACAAAAGTCAGATAAAATGCTTTTTAGTAATACACCTGGATGTTGAGTGATACAGCACATCCGACTTTTGCATAATGCCTGTGGTTCCTGAATTTATCAGTGGATATTAATTTATGCACTCAACTCAGTTCATACAAGATTTTCATAAATGATGTCTGTAAGCACTCAAGGCACTACAAAATGTGTACCCCCAGGGCCCAGGTGTAGCTGTAATTTTTTTGCATCTCTTGATGCTCAAGTTGATATTGTGCTGGTGTTAGACAAAGTTGAGGTGTACAGCACCACTTCTTTTGCAGAGACTGCAGTAGAAACTGAAAGGCGTCTCCTTCCCAAATAATAGTGCTATTGGTATTTGGAAAGTCATTCCCTGCTGAAAGGAAACAATGGCGTCCCAATATGTGCGCAAACTAAACTTCGAAATGTGAAACAGTATAAGAATCAATTTTAGGCCCTGGTGAGCCTTTTCATGTAGTAGAGTTTGCTGCTTAATTTCACTTGTTGGCAATTTATTGAGGTCTTTACAACCTCTGCATTCCTGAGAGCTAACTCATCCTCAGGAATACTGAATCTTAAGGATTCCAAGTTTCTGGGGAAGCACTTTTTCTGTCATCACAGCTGCTTTCTGAATACTGTCTTCAGAATGGGCTTGAAACTAAATCTGAGACTTATCCAAACCTTTTGTGTTCACTTGATTGAGCAGTTGGTTGTGCTAGGAAAGGTTGTGATACTGGAGGGTTGACATGATCTGAAGAATCTCCTTAGGGTTGATGACTGAATGTTCTGCAGACCTGACTATGTCATACGCTTTGCAGGAAATTCGCCCCAAGGCACAGCCAAATAATTTCTATCAAATTATGCAAGTGTCTTTGTAGAACAATTCAGCCAGAGACTTTTGTTGCATAACAAATCATAATGTCCATGGAATGCTGAGAAGACAAAGGTTTATACCTGTCCCTTTAAGAAAATATAGTTGTTGCTCCACAAGGACTAGTTATTCGGAGGAACCATGGGGGCATGTGGCAGTAGTTGAAGTCAGTTCTAGTGGGAAATATTATATACTCTGCTCTTTGGGATCAAAGAAATTTGAAGGAATCTTTCACACCTGATCACCAACCCTTTCCATTGCAATCTGCTCACACCTGTCATATTGTTTTCATTTCCTCTGACCTGTTCCTTGAGTAAATTCTTACCAGTTGGGCCAAATATATACTGCAGTTCACGTTCAGGACCTTGATTTTCACCACAGGATTGTCCATACTTGGAAAAGTTGCTTTCCCAATTAGGGAATATCTCATCATATTTGGAGGGACAGTGTGTTATTATATATAGAGATTGGAAAGACGTGATGACTCACAGTATCTGTGAATCCATGAGTAATATTTGCCTAGAGAAATAACCACCTTCTTTCAGGTTTCAAACTTCCAGTAATTAAGTTTACAGGATTTTCTCTGAACATTTATTGCAGTGTGATTATTTGCAGAATGTCCTATCCATTGAACTATCCTTCATTTCTCCACACAATGCTGCTCCCCTGGTTTTGATCACACTCAAGATAAGCCTAACCTGTTTCCCAGTGCTCCTGAAACATGAGGGCACAAGAGAGGAATGTTCTAGTATGCAGAAAGGAAGGGGCCTGCATGAGGGAGCTTGGTTTGGAAAGGCATGGAATTTTCTGGCTGATGTAGAAGAATGCAGGTTTTTTTCTTTCCAGGACTTGTTAGTTGGCCTTGGGTAGCATGCTTTTCATGAATGTCTTGGTTGTCATCCTATCTGCATTGCACAACCACCTGCAGTGGCAGAAAAGCCATATGACAGCATAACGGCATTAGAGTTGCCATGGGAATCAGAATACCTTCAGGTTCTAGCTATGGCAGAGAAACTCTCAAGATAAGCTAATGCCCAACTCCTGTGTGAAGAGGGAATTTGAATCAGGTAAGTGCCAGTGTCCTATCTTAGCCACAAATGCCATCCTAAACACTTAACACAGGAGAAGAGGAATCATGGTGTGTCCCTTTGTGCTTTGTGACATCCCATTTCATCCAAGATAAGGGAGCCTTCTGAAAGCTGACAGGATGAAATACCACCCATAACCTTGAGGGGGTGGTACACTCACTGGGCTGCAACAGGCCTATGATTTCTTGGGAATGGTAACTTAGCAGGCACTGGGACCCAACAGAAGCATGGACCAGAGAGATATGAGAGGTTCCCAAGTCAGGTGAGTCCCTAGGGACATGGCACTATGAAGACACTCCATGCAGTCTCGTCTCTCTTGGTACATTGCTGAGTGGGAAACTGGATAAGGGCATTAGCAGCCACTCACAATCCTGGACAATGTCCTTTCAGAGAAGAGGAGCATGTGGGGCAACCCTGTGAATTAGGTGAATTTGCATGGGGAATCAATATACCAACTGTGGTGTGATGTTGTACCTTTCCATGAATGCTCCAACAGGAGACAGCTGGATCCTGGAATTTCAGTTCCAAGTGCAAGTGAGGAGACTCTGAACTTCCCAATGTGGAGAGGAAGGAATCCACCACTTAACATTTAGGATGGAGGCTAGCAAGTTGATGTCAATCTATAAGAGACATTCTATGGTCACTGCAAGGGCCAGGCCCCAGCAAATCTACTGTTGTCTTACAGTTACAGTGCACTAAGAAATTCTCTTGCTATGATTTTCCAAGGGCCCCTTTAAATCACCCTTTCATGCAGAAACACTTTCCCAATGTGTCTTCATTTAAGGTGTAGTTCTCTTGAGCTACCAGGTACCTGTTTAAACAAGGACGCTCTGCATGTTTCCAAGGACACCTTAACCAGCAGTTTGAAGATGCTGATTACAGGCCAGTTTCACATTCCCTGGAACAATGATCCTCCAGTAATTTGAAATTGAGGGATGACACAAGTGCTTGATGAGAGTAGGATGATCAAATTGTCACAGGGCATCACACGAAATTTGAACATGCCTCCCTCTGAAATAGAGGAATGGCAGAAAAGAAGGACATTGAATAGGCAATGGGGAGGTGTAAAGGATATTTCTTGTGCACTAAATGCAGAATTGTGTTGGTCAGGAAACCAACTTCTGGGAGGGTACCCTAAAAGATGGTCTCTTGTGAGTGGTCTCCCCCAAAATTCCAGGAACTTTCTTTACTTGAAAGTGTTATGCCAATATGGAAAGTAATACAGGTCTTATTCTTGTAAGTGAGAGTAATTACTGATCAAAAGTGCAATTGCTGAGGACCAAAAGTTTGTCCCCCATTGCTGATTCTACCCTGAAACCTGCAAGGGATACCTCATTAAGTCTGTGCAAACAGCATTCCTGGGATATGACTTGGGATGAAATGCCTTCCTTCAACACAGCATGTACACCACAGCACTCTAATTTACACAGGTACAAATTTGCCTTTGGAGCACTGAATGATGCCTCTTGAAAGAGAGTGCAGCAAAACATCACAAATCTAAAGAGTAATATCTCTACTCTGATTCAATATTGAATAGAGAATACATGCAAAATCCTAACTTGGAAAACAGAAAGCAATGCAAATATGGAAGGTGTGTTCAAATTCAGGGGTTAGGAAAAGGTGACCCTACAGCATTTTAAAATTCCATATCCGTATTTGTAGGAATTACAGGCATCCACACCAATCATGTCACACAACTAATATCTCTGATTTCATTTCTTCAGTAGGATTATTTTAAATAGGCTTTCCTGGGTCATCCCTACACTAACATCAGAATCAAATCATTCTCATTTCCTCAATAAAAATCAGAACATAGAATTCTTCACAAATCCCTACACAGCATTTCTTAAAACATCCCTCAAAATTAACAAATGGCTGAAAAAATGCTTAATATGAATACACCTGGATTTTGAATGATACAGGGAAACTAGGCTTTACATAACCCTGTGTCTCCTGAATGATATCAGTGGAAGTTGACTTAGGCATTTGGTGTCAGTTCACACAAGTCTTTAATTAATGATGTCTACAAAGATGCAAAGCACACCACATTGTGTACATTCAGGGCCACATGCAGCTGGAATTTGTCTTGATCTCTCAGTTTTCAAGTTGATGTTGTTTGCTTTGGACAAAGTTAAGGTGAATAACGCCATTTCTTTTGTAGAGAGACTGAAGTCAGCACCAGAAAGTGTCTCAATTCCAAACACTAGTGCCATTGTCTTTTGGAATGTCATCCCCACTGAAAGACAACGAAGTCCCAATATATGCTAAACCAAAACTTCAGCATCTGAAAATGGAGAACAATGGATTTTAGGCCCTGGTGAGCATTTTAATATTGTAGAAATTGCTGATTCATTACACTTGCTAACATATTATTGAGACAGGTACAACCTCTGCATTCCTAAGAGCTGTCTCATCTTAAGTAATACAGAACCTTTTGGATTCTAGGTCTTGGGGGAAGCATTTTTCCTGTCATCACAGTGCTTGCTGATTTCATTCTTTAGAATGAACTTCCAACAAAATATGAGACTTATCCAAACATTTTGTGTTCACTTGATTGAACAGTGGAGGGGAGGTGTGATACTGGAGGGTTGACATGATGAGAAGAGGCTCCTTAAGGTAGATGACTGCATGTGCTGTAGGCTTCCCTATGTGATATGCCTTGCAGGAAATCACCCCAAGGTAGAGCCAAATAATTTCTATCAAATCCTTTAGATGGCTTCTCAGAACAATCCAGCCAGAAACTTTTGTTTCATTTCAAACTACATTGTCTAGAGAATCCTGAGGAGACAAAGTTTTAACCCTGTCCCTTTAAGGAAAAAAGAGATTTTAAGCTCCTCAAGAAGCAATTATCTGAGGGAACAATGGAGTCATGTGGCATTAGGAGAAGTCAGATATTGTAGGAAATATTACATGTTCTTGACTTTGGGACAAAGGCAACTTGAGGGAATCTTGCACTCCTGAACACTAAGCCCTTTCCATAGCAAATTGTCTACACCTGTCTCATTCTTTTTATTCATTCTGACCTTATCCTTGAGAGAATAATTACTATGTAGGCCAAATGCATACCCCAGTGGAGTTCCTGAACCCTGATTATCACCTCAGGTAAGTGGGTACTTGAAAAATGTGGCTTTCCTAGGAAAAGTCTGTGTAGTAATTAGGGAAAATATCATTATCTTGGCAAGACACAGTGTGCAGATATATATAGGGAATGGGAAGATGTGATCACTCACAGGACCTGTGAATCCATGAATAGTATTCATCCAGAAGAAAAATCATCTTCATTCAGGTTTCAAACTTCCAGTAGTTATGTCTACATTAATTCCTCTAAACATTTCTTGCAGTGAGATTATTTATAGAATGTCCTATCCATTGAACTGTCAATCCTTCATTTCTCCAGAAAATGCTGCTACCCTGGTTTTGATCCCACTCAAGATAAGTGTAACTTGTTTCCCAGTGCTTCTGAGATAAGAGAGCAAAAGATAGGGAAGCTCTAGTATGCAGAGAATAAGGGGCTGGCATACAGCAATTTGGTTTGGAAGGGCATGATATTTTCTTGCTCATGTAGGAGGATGGAGGTTTTTTCTCCTTCCTGGGCTTATTGTGGGCTTTGGTCAACATGTGTTTCTATGAATGGCTTGGCTGTCATCCTACCTGAACTGTGCATACTGCTTGCAGTCACAGAAAGGCCATATGATAGCATAATGGCATGGTCGCCATGGCAACTGGAATCTTCAGATTCTTGCTGTGGCTGGAATCCATCACGAAAAGCTAATGCCCAGCTCTTCTGGGAAGAGGGAATAGGAATTAGGTGAGTGCCAGTGTCTTGTTTTATCCACAAATGCCATTTCAATATGTTAACACAGGAGAAGAATAATCATGGTGGATAGTGGGCATGTCCGCTTGTTCTTTGTGACATACTATTGCATCAAGATAAGGGACCCTGCTGAATGCTGACAGGATGAAATACAGACTATATCCATGAGGGGACGCTGTTCTCACTGGGCCACAATAGTCATTATGATTTGGAACTTGGGACTCCCTGCAAGTCCTTGGTCCCCATGTGGAAGAGTGGACCAGTGAGAGAAGCAGGACGGGCCCAGGATAGTTGGATCACAATGCCCAGCAGAGGCCTCAGGGGCATGGTCCTAAGACACTACTAGCTTTCTGAATTCATTTGGTGCATGCTAAATGGGCAACCTGCATAGAGCATAAGTAGCCAACTGAGATGATGGCAAAGGTCATTTCAGAGAAAAAGAACACGTGGTGTGGTTCAGTGAACTAAGTAAATATGAAGTGGGACACAACACACTAACTCTGTTGAGATGCTACACCTTTCCATGAATGCCCCAACAGAAAATAGATGGATCCTGGGATTTTGGCTTCAAAATACAAGTGAAGAGGTTGAATTCCTCAATGTGGAGAGGAGGGAGTTCATCCCTAAACACTTAGGATGGGAGCTAGCAACTTGCTGGCAATCTAGAAGAGACATTCTATTCTCACTGCACCACCCAGGCCCAGCACCTCTGCAGTTGTGTTACAATTATGATGAACTCAGAAATTCTCTATCATTTTTCAAGGGACCCTTTAACTCACCCTTTCATGCAGAAACATTTTCATAATCTGTCTACAATTTAGGTGTAATTCTCTTGATCTCCCTATGATCTGTCTAAACATGGACCCTCTACACATATCCAAGGATCCCTTAACCAGCAGTGTAAAGATGATAATTACAGGCCAGTGTCACACATCCTGGAACAATGATCCTTCAAAAACATAAAATTGAGGGATGAAACAAGTGCTTAATAAGGGAGAATAAGCACATTGTTACAGGGCATCACAGGACATTTGAACATGTCTCCATCTGAAACACAGGAATGGGGAAAGCCAGACATTGAGTATTCAATTAGGGAGGTGGAAAGGATATTTCTTGTGCACTAATTGCAGAAGTGTGTTGGAGAGGAAACCAACAACTGTGAGGGGACTCAAAAAGAAGTTCTATTCTGAAGGGTATCCCCAAACATTCCAGGAACCTTCTTCACATGAAAGTGGCATGGAAATACAGCAAGAACTAGGGGCTAGATTTTTGTAAGCAAGGATACTTACTGATCACAAGTGCAATTGCTGAGTACCAAAAGACCCTCCTGCATTGCTGATGCTACCCTGAAACTTACAAGTGATAATTCATTAAGCGTGTGCAGGGCTTAATATGCATTCATTCCAGGCATATGAACTTTTAAGACAGGCCATCCTTTATCACTACAAGTACACTCCAGCACTTTATTGGTCACAAGTACAAATTTGCCTATAGACCACTGAGTAATACCTCTGGAAATAAAAAATGCAGCACATCACAAAATTTTAAAAAAGTAAACACCTGTATTATGATTCAACATTGAATACAAAACCCTTGCAGTATCCTAAGTTCAATAACAGAGAAAGCAACTGAATATGAACTGTGTGATCAGACTTATGGGGTAGGAAAATGAGACCCCACAGCACTCCTAAATTCCATGTGCTTATTTGTAGGAATTGCAGTCATGCACACAAATCTTGCAACATAAGTTATGTCTCTAATTTCATTCCTTCATTAGGATTACTTTAAATAGGTTTTTCTGGGTCATCCTTGCACTAATGTCAGAATTGAGTCATTCTCATTTAATTGATAAAAAATAAGAACATGCTCACCCATTCCTACACAGCATCTCTTAAAATATCCCTCAGAATTATCAAAAGCCTCAAAAATGCTTCATTAGAAATACATATGGATCTTGAGTGAAACAGGGAAACCATAAACCCTCTAGTTTACATAAAACCTCTGGCTACTGAATGATATCAGTGGAAATTAATTTTTACATTCAGTGCCAGTTCATACACATCTTTAATCAATGATGCCTATAAACATGCAAAACACAACTAAATGTGTACATCCAGGGACATGTGCAGCAGGGATCTGTCTAAATCTCTTGGTATTCATTTGATATTGTGTTGGTGTTGGACAAAATTGAGGTGTAAAACACCACTTCTTTTGCAGAGTAACTGCAGTGCTCCCCAGAAAGGAAGCCTTTGCAAATAGTAGTGCTGATGATATTTGGAATGTCATTCCCTGATGAAAGGCAAAAATGAAGTCCTAATATTTGCTCAACCTAAGCTTCAAAATCTGTAAATGATAAAGCATCCATTTTAGGCCCTGTTAATCATTTTTATGTTGTAGAACTTGTTGATTCAGAACACTTCCCAGCATAATATTGAGGCCTTTACAACCTGTGCATTTCTGTGAGTTCTCTCAGTGTTAGGAATACTGAGCTTAAGGAATCTAGGTCTCTGGGAAAGCACTTTTTCTGTAATAACAGCTTCTTCCTGAATACTCTCTTTAGAATGGGCCTGCAATTAAATCTGAGACTTACCCTAGCGATTTGTGTTTACTTGATTGAACAGTAGAGGAAATGCCGTGATACTGGAGGGTTGGCATGATCTGAAGTCTCCAAAAGGTAGATGACTGCATGCTGTGCATGCCTGATTTTGGGATATGTGCTGCGGAAAATCACCCCATGCAGAGCCAAGTAATATCTTTCAAATTCTATAGGTGGCTTTGTAGAACCATGCAATCAGAAACCTTTGTTATATTTCAAATCCCAATGTCTAGGGAGTCCTGAGGAGACAAATGTTTATCCCTGTGCCTTTCAGGAAAAAGAGAGTTATAGCTCCTCAAGGAGCAATTATCCGAGGGAAACATGGAAGCATGTGCCAGTAAGAGAAGTCAATCCTAGTAGGAAATACTATATGTTCTGGTCTTTGGGACCAGTGGAATTTTTTATTTATTTATTTATTATAAATAGTTTTATTTGGATAAAATTCATATGTCACATTATTTACCCACGTGAAGTGTCTATTTTTTAAATTCAGACGTCTAACTTAACAATCCATCTAAAATGTACTTTCAGTGCTCATCTCTTAGCTGTAATCTCACAGTTCCTTCATTATCGCTAGCCCCAGGCCAAACTCACATTTCTGCTCTCTCTATAGTATTGCATATTCCAGACATTTCACATATATATATATAACAATGTAATGGGTTGTTCTTTTTGACTGGCATCTTTTTTTTAAATCTTTTTTTTCTAATTTATTTAATTTTGATTCACTAAACACAAAGGGAATACAGCTATTGTTTCTCTGATTGTACAAAAGTAGAGTCACACCATCTGCAAAATCATACATGTACACAGGGCAATGATGTCTCTCACACATTCTGTTATTATCCCCCAACCTCTCCCCTCTCCTCCTGTTCTCTATGCTATCTTTCCTTCCTCCATTCTTACCACCCTTGCACCCCACATTGTGCATCATCATTCACTTTTCAGAGAGACCATTCGATCTTTGGATTCTTGTGCCTGGCTAATCTCACTTAACATGACAGTCTCCAACATCATCCATTTACCTGCACATGCCATAATTTTATTCTTTATGGCTGAGTAATATTCCATTGTGGATATGTACCACAGTTTCTTTATCCATTCATCTATTGAAGGGCATCTAGGTTGGTTCCACAATCTAGCTATTGTGAATTGCGCAGTTATGAACATTGATGTGACTGCATCACTGTAGTAATTTGATTTTAAGTCCTTTGGGTATAGGTCAAGGAGTGGGGTAGGTGGAACAAATGGTGGATCCACTCCAAGTTTTCTAAGGAATCTCCACACTGCTTTCCAGAGTGACTGCAACAACTTGCAATCACAGCAGCAATGTATGAGTGTAACCTTTTCCCCTCATCCTTGCGAACACTTGTTGCCTGTATTCTTAAAAAAAGATATTCTAATTGGGGTAAGTTGAAATCTTAAGGTAGTTTTGATTTGCATTTCTCTTATAACTGGGGATGTTGAACACTTTTTCATGATTCTCTTGATTGCTTGTAGATCTTCCTCTGTAAAGTGTCTGTTCATTTCCTTGGCCCATTTGTTGAATGGGCTATTAATGTTTCTGGTGTAAAGATTTTTGAGCACATTGTAGATTCTGGAGATTAGTTCTCTATCTGAAGTGTGTGTGGCAAGATTTTCTCCCTCTCTGAAGGCTCTTTCTTCACATTGCTGATTGTTTCCTTTGCTGAGAAAAAGCTTTTTAGTTTGATTCTGTCCCAATCATTGATTCCTGCTTTTATTTTTTGCTCCTTGGGAGTCATGTTAAGGAAATCAAGTCCTAGGCCAACATAATGAAGATTTGGATCTATTTTCTCTTCTATTAGGTGCAAGGTCTCTGGTATAATTCCTAGGTCCTTGTTGCATTTTGAGTTGAGTTTTGTACAGGGTGGGAGATATGGGTTTACTTTCATTTTGTTGCATATGGTTTTCCAGTGGACCAAAAAATGGTGCATTCATGTATGTCAATCAAATCTTTCTCAATTCCAGGAACCAAATAGACCAAAACACATTAATACTGGGGGACGTTAACACTCCTCTCTCACCATTGGACAGATCTTCCAAGCAAAAATTGAAGAAAGAAACCATAGGACTCAATGACACAATCGCTAATTTAGACTTAACAAACATATGTAGAGTATTGCATCCATCAAAAAGTGAATATACTTTCTTCTCAGCAACTCATGGATCTTTCTCTAAAATAGAACAAATGTTGTGCCACAAAGCTACTCTTGGCAAATAGAAAAACAGAGATACTCCCTTGTATACTATCAGATCGTAATGGAATGAAATTAGAAATCAATGACCAGTGGAATTTGATGGATTCTTTCACACCTGAAAACCAAGCCCTTTCCATCACAAACTGCTTACACCAGTCTCATTCTTTTCACTCACCCTGCCCTCCACCTTGAGTAAATTCTTTCCAGCTGGGACAGATGCATATCACAGTGGAGATTCTGCACCTTAATTTTCGCATCATGTAAGTTGGTGCTTGATAAAGGCCTTTCCTCGGAAAAGTCTGATTCCTAATTAGGGAATATCTCATCATGATGGCAAGGAGCATGTGTAAATATGTATAGGGAATTGGAAGATGTGATGACTCACAGGATCTGTGAATCCAAGAACAAAATTTTCCCAGATTAAAAAAAAATTACACATTCATTTTCAAACTTCCAGTTCTTATTTTTACAGGAATTCTTCTCACCAATTCTTGCAGTAACATTATTTGCAGAAATTCCTAATTATTTAACTGTAAATTCTTCATTTCCCCACAAAATTCTGCTACCCTGGTTTTGATCCCACTCATGTTTAGCCTAAATTGATTCTCAGTGCTCCTGAGGCAAGAGACCAAAAGAGAAGGTAGCTGTAGTATGTAGAGAGGAAGGTGCTGGCATGGGGGAGTTTGGTTTGGAAGGCATGGAATGCTCTTGCTAATGTAGGAGAATGTAGGTTTCTTTCACCTTCCAGGGATGGTTCCTGGGTCTTGCGGAGCATGTGTTTCCATGAATGGATTGGCTGTCATCCTCTCTACACTGCATATACTTCCTGGAGTCACAACCTGGCCATATGACAGCATATTAGCACTGCTGTTGCCATGGCAACAGGAATATATTCAGGTTCTTGCTATGTTGGGCAACTGTCAAGAAAAAGTCATGCCCAGCTCTTCTGTGGAATGGGAATAGGAATCAGATGAGTGCCAGTGTCTTGTTTTAGCTACAATACCATCCTAACCTGTTAACACCTGAGAAGAGAATTCAGGGTGTATAGTGTGCATGTCCCCTTGGACTTCCTGACATTGAATTTCATCCAAGAAAAGGGACATGGCTTTAAGCTGACAGGATGAAATACCATGCATACTCAAGTGGGGGTGATTTGCTCACTGTTCTGCACATACATTATGATTTCTCGGGTATTGGGACCCCATTCAGGCCTTTGGTCTCCACCTACAAGTGTGAACTAAGGAGAATCACGGGTGCCCTAGGAAATGCTGGTCACCTAGCCTAGCAGAGGCCCCAGGGGCATGGTCCTATGAAGACACTACTCATATTCTCAACTCAGTACATGGTGAGTGGGCATACTGACCTGTGGCATTAGCAGCCACTCACAATAATGGCCAAGGTCATTCCCAAGAAGAGTAGTATGTGAGGCATCTCAGTGAATTAGGTGAATTTGAATTGGGAATCAGCACACCAACACTGGTGTGATGCCACATCTTTCCATGAATGCTCCAACAGACGACATGTCTAACCTGGGATTTCAGATTTTGAAGTACAAGTGAGGAGACATTCTATACTCACTGCATCAGACCTGCCCCAGCACCTCTGCTGTTGTCTTACAATTACTGTGCACTCAGAAATTCTCTTGCTATGATCTTCCAATGGGCCCTTTTAACTCACCATTTCATGCAGAAACACTTTCACACTCTGTCTTCATTTAATGTGAAATTCTCTAGACCACCGTATGGTATCGACTGTCTAAACAATGGCCCTCTGCACATTTCAAAGGGAACTTAAACCAGTAGTTTGAAGGTGCAATTCCAGTGTCACACAGCATGGAAGAATGATCCTCCAGAAACTTGAAATTGAGGGATGAAACAAGTGCTTGATGAAGGTAGAATGAGCACATTGTTACAGGGCATCACACAAAGTTTGAACACGTCTCTGTGCAAAACAGAGGAATGGAAGAAAAGCTGGACATTGAATATTCAAACAGGGACTTGTGAAAGATATTTCTTGTGCACTAAATGCAGCAGTGTGTTGGATAGGAAATCAAGTTCTGTGAGGTGACTCTAAAAGAAGTTCTTTTGTGAGTGGTCTCGACAAACATTCCAGGAACTTTCTTCACCTGAAAGTTGTATGGAAATACAGCAAAAACTAGAGGACAGATAGTTGTTATAAAGGATATTTACTGATCACAAGTGCAATGCTGAGGACTGAAAGACCCCCACAATTGTTATCTCTATCCTCCTGAGATTCACCAGGGATACCTCAATAAACCTCTGCAGATTTAGCAGTCCTCTCATGTAACCTGGGATGAGTGGGCTTCTGTCACCACAGCACGTGCACCACAGCTGTTTAAATGACAGAAGTACAAATTTGTCTACAGACCACTGAATGATGCCTTTGGAAATTAGGAGGGCACCATCATATCACAAATCTAAAAGATATCTGCTATGGTTCAGCATTGAATACACAATCCATGCAAAATCCTAACTTGGAAAACAGTGAGAGCCATGGAAATATGAAAGGTGAGATTGGACTTAGAGTGCTGGAAAGGGAGACCCCACAGCAATTCAAAAATCCATGCCCTTATTTGTATGACTTGCAGGCATCCACACTGATCTTGCCACATAACTAGTGTCTCAGATTTCATTTCTTCAAAAGGATTATTTTAAATAGACTTTCCTGTGTCATCCTTGCACAACATCAGAATCATATCTTTCTCATTTCCTGGACAAGAATCAGAAAATACCATCCTTCACCCATCCCTACACAGCATCTCTTAAGACATCCCTCAACATTAACAAAAGGCTGAAAAAATACTTCTTTAATAATATACCTGGATCTTGACTGAAACAGGGAAACCCAGCTTTACATATTTCCTGTGGCTCTTGAATGACATCAGTGGAAGTTACCTTATGCATTTAGTGCTTGTTCATACAAGTATTTAGTAAATGATGTCTGCAAACATGCATAGCACAACAAAATGTGTACACCCAGAGACACGCGAAGCTGGGATTTGTCTACATTTCTCAGTTTTCAACTTGATATTGTGTTTGATTTGGACAAAGTTGGAGTGTACAACACCATTTCTTTTGCAGAGAAACTGCAGTGCTCCCCAGAAAGCAACTCCATCACAAAGAGTAGTGTCCTTGATATTTGGAATGTCATTCTGTGATATAAGGCATCAATGAAGCCCCAATATGTGCTCAACCTAAATCTCAAAATCCGAAAATGGAGAATTCCTTTTAGACCCTGGTGAGCATGTTCTTGTTGTAAAACTTGCTGATTCAGTACACTTGTAAGCATATTGAAACTGCTACAACCTCTGCATTCCTGAGAGTTGTCTCATCTTCAGGAATCCCGAAGGAATACAGGTTTCTTGGGAAGGACATTTTCTTTCATCACAGCTGCTTGCTGAATACTCTCTTAGAATGGGCTTGCTACTAAATCTGAGACTTTTCCAAAATTGCTGTGTTCACTTCATTGAACAGTGGAGGAAGGGTTGTGATACTGAAGGGTTGGCATGATCTGAACTGGCTTGTTAAGGTAGATGACTGCATGTTCTACAGGCCTTGCTATGTGATATGCTTTGCAGGAAAATTGCTCCAAGGCAGATATAAGTAATTTCTCTCAAATTCTGCAGATGGCTTACAGAGCATTCCAGTCAGAAACCGTTGCTGCATTTCAAATCCAAATGTCTAGGGAGTCTTGAGGAGTAAAAGGTTTATCCCTTTCATTTTATGGAAAAAGGAAGTTGTAGGTCCTCAAGGAGCAATTATCTGAGGGAACCACGGAGGCATGTGGCATTAGAAGTCAACCTCTGCCACAGTTTGCTACTCTGATTTTGTTCCCACTCAAAATATGCCTGACATGTTTACAAGTGCTTCTAGGACATGAAAGCAAAAGAAAGGATAATAACAATATGTAGAGTGGAAGGGTCTGGCATGTGGGAGATTGGTTTTTAAGGAGGTGGAATTTTCTGGCTCATGTAGGAGAATGCAGGTTTCTTCTGCCCCAGCCAGAACTTGTGGCTGTGCTGTGGGTAGCTTGGATTTCCGTGAAGGAATTGGTGTCATCCTATCTGTGCTGACAATGCTGTCTGCAGTCCTAGATAGTCCATATGGGAACACAATGGAATCACGGTTGCCATGGGAACCAGAACATCTTCATGTGTAGCTGCTGTGGAGGAACCTTCAAGAGATGGGCTAGCCCAGCCCTTCATGTAGGAGGGATGAGGGACAGGCATGTCTCAGAAGTTTTTCTTTTCTGCTATAAAGCAATCCTACTATCTAAGTACCAGAGAGGAGATGTCAGCAATTGTTGGTGGGGCTCTTCTGACTTTGAGATATCTGACTCCATCCAAGTTAAGCAACCCTGATGAAGCTAGTCCTGCTTCCATACCTTCCATGTCTACAAGGGGCGATGTGCACACTTGGTTGTAGAAGGCATCATGATTTCCTGGCAATGGGGCCTACTTCCAGGCAAATTTGTCCCCACCTGGGGTAGTGGACCAGGGAGAGATATAGGGGTGACGAGGATGCATGGGTCACCAAGTGTAGCACAGGGAGTCGGGGAATAAATCTAGGAGGACACCCATCCTTGTCTGCACAATCCTGGTACATTGATGTTCTGAGAAATGGACCTAGGGCCTTAGCAACCACTGGCAATGATGGCCAATGACATTTCAGAGTAAAGAAGATTGTGGGCCAGGTAGGTGGGTTAGGTGTAGTTTGAACTAGAAAACATCACACCAATTCGGGTGTGCTTCTAAACCTTTCAATGAATGCCCAAAAGGAGACAGATGAACCCTGGAAATAAGGACTTGGAAGTAGATGTAAGAAACAGGTGAGCTCCCCAATGTAGAGAGGAGGGACTTAATGTTTTCATTTAGGAAGGATGCTAGTAATTTGCTGGCAATTGAGGGGAGACGTATTATGCTCACTCCACCAGCCAGGTCCTACTACCTCACCTTTTTCCTATTATTTTGCACTCAGATATTGTCTTGATATGATTTTCCAGGGAGCCTGTCCATTCACCCTTTGATACAGAAACAACCTCAAATTGTGTCTTCACTTAATATGTGTTTCTCTTGAACAGCCTATCACCTATCTTAGAAAAGGTCCTCTGGCATATGTCCATGGCCCCATAGCTGTCAGTTGGTAAATGCCAATTGCAGGTCTCTGTCACATACTCTGACACAACCATCCTCCAAGTATATGAAATTGAGGGATGAATCAAGTGCCTGATGAGGAGAACAAGAACCTGGGACTCAAATAATGCACGGAAACCAGTATGTACATAGCTCCTATTGTTCCTGAATGATATCAGCAGAAGTAAATTTATGTTTTCAGTGTCAATCCATACAAGCCTTTAATAAATGATGTCTGTAAAATTGCATACATACCAGAAAAATCTGAGCAAATTGACGGCCACCTCCTGCTGTGGTTTGCCTACATCTCTGTTTTCAAATTGTTATTTTGGTTGTTATGGAAAACATTGAGGTGTAGAAGTCCACTTCATTGGCAGAGAGATTGGAGTGCACTCCAAAAAGCTTCACCTTCACAAACACTAGTGCAGGTGATACATTGAATGTACTTTCTCGCTGAAAGGCAAATATGTTGTCCCTATATGTGGTAGACCTCAATTTCAAAATGCAAGAATGGAAAAGAATCAATTTGAGACCCTGGTGAGCCTTTTCATCTTGTACAACTTGCTGATCCAGTCCACTTGCCAGCATATTAATGAGACCATTATAACCTCTACATTCCTCAGAGTTGTCTTATCTTCAGGAATAATGCCTCTTAAGAAATCCAGGTCTGGGGATGAACTATTGGCTGGCACACAGATTCTTGCTGAATACTCTCTTTAGATTGGGCTGCCAGTTAAGTATGATACTTATCAAACCATTTTGGTTTCACATGATTAATCAGAGTTGGAAATATTAAGACACTGGATTATTGGCATGACCAAAAGCAGCTCTTAATGTAGATGATGGCATGTTCCACAGAGCTCACTATATGAGATGCTTTGCAGAAAAGGCACCCTTACCAAGACCCAAATAATTTCAACCAAATTGTGTGGAACACTTTTGAGAACAATCCAACCAACACCCTTGGTTGCAGGTCAATCCCAATGTCTAGGAAGTTGAGGAGAGAAAGTTGTACGTCCTTTGCTGTAAGGAACAGGAGTGTTGTACCTGTGAAAAGAGCAGAAAATTTTCTGAGCCATGCATGTTTTCATGTGACCATGGGAGAAGTAGTCATTTCTCTGTGGTATTATATTCTCTGATCTATGGGGCCACAGGAAATTGACATAATTTTTCAGACTTGATCACCTATTATTTACAGTTTCAAACTCCTCACATCTGTCTCATTGCTTTCAATTCTGCCAGGTTTTCATTGAGGAAAACCTAAACAGTGCAGTCAAAAGCATATGACTGTTGAGGCGCTGTATCTTGATTTTCACCTTAGGTATGTGGGTGCTTGCTAATGTGGATTTTCAGGACAAACTCTCTTTCTCTGAATAAGAGAATGTCTCAACAAATTCACAAGGCACAGGTTGTAAATTTGTTTGGGGAATGGGAAAAGGTGATGAATCACTGGACCTATGATCCCATGAATAGTATTAACACAGAGGTTAGTTATCCTCACTCAGTTTTCAAACCTCCAGTATTTATGTGTGCAGAGATTCCTCTCAATATTCTTTTCAGTGAGCACATTTGCAGATAGTCCTGTCCATTGAACAGTCATTATTTCATTTCTCTGCAAAAGTCTGCTACTCTGATTTTGATCCCACTCAAGAAATTCCTGACTTATTTATGACTGCTCCTGGGACAGGAAAGCAAAAGAAAGGATATATACAGTATGTAGATTGGAAGGGGATGGCAAGTGGGACTTTGGATTGGAAGGGCATGGAATTTTCTGGCTCATGTAGGAGAACACAGGTTTCTTCTTGTCCCAGGACTTGCTGC